>JAOXJP010181937.1:0-12440 GCA_025762735.1 Platanus orientalis
ATTCTAACACTTCAAGCTTGGTCCAACATGTTTCTAAACCAATCTAAGGTCTATATAAGGTATGTTAAATGAAAAATGTACCCTTATATGATAAAATTACCATTTTACCCTTTAAGTAGAATGCGGGGTGTTACATATAATGTCCTTTTTTTTAATTTAAAGCTCAAGTGGAAAACTTATTTCCTTGTTTTGATCAAGACTCTAAGGAGTGACGGTGTGTTAGGATCGTTTTACCTTCTTCGTCTTAGAAGAAAACGGGATGCAATAAAATCAACAAGAAAAACGAAAATAGAAATCACGCACAACATAAGATTTAAGTAGAAAACCCCAGTTTGGGGAAAAACCACGGAACCACAAAGAAAACTTTCATTATCTAGAAAACCTCGTCAAAGACAATTTACAATTTTCGGAATCTATCCCTCTTCGTACACAACCCTAGAATGAAACATATAAATATGGAAGAAATTTAGGTGCAAACTAATTTCATGAGAATTGTGCAAACTGCACTAGAGTGCGGACACATCAACGTCGAAAACTGATAAGTGCCTCCCCCCAAAAAAGTGTAAATCATTTTTTGGTGCTGATGTGTCAGCCCCTTGCTATAGTTTTATAGTTCTCATGAAATTCGTTTGCATGTAATCCGAGCCCTATAAATACCCCCCAAAACCCTAATACATAGCGAATACAGTTCGAATCTGGTCTAGTACATAAAACCATAAAAATGGGTCAAAACTTTTTTCCTTCCATATTCGGGTTTTTTCGGGTTATATCTAGGTCAGATTCGGGTTGAAAAAATATGATGCTAACCCAAATCAAACTTCACACATTACACGGGTGCTGGTAAGTGTACTAGTAAATCTTTTAAAAATACTTCATCAAGTTTGCATTATTCATCATAACCACTGATTTCCTCACCATCAACTTTATCTCCTCACTTATCTAATTTTGATTCTTCAAATTCTTAATAGTCTATACCATCTCTCGCTATGTCATCATCACCACTTCCTTAGTCAAAGTTATCACAATCCTCACCGTCTTCTGTAGTTGCTTTAGATCAATCCCTAAATACAATGGTGCCATCAACAGATCAACACCAATCATCCTCTAATGTCCATCCAATGATGACTCATTTCAAAGCAGGGATCTCCAAACCAAAGAAACATTTTTGCTTCACTGTGTAGGATTTATCACATGTAGAACCATCAAGCTACTCAGAAGCAGCCTAGCCCATACGTTGGTGTCGTACCATGTCTGAGGTATTCCAAGCATCACAAAATCAAGGAACATAGAGCTTAGTTCATCCTCCTCCTAATGTTAACTTAGTTGGATACAAGTGGGTATAAAAACTTAAACAAGATGTTGCGGGTAATATTTTTCATTACAAAGTGAGGTTAGTTGCCAAGTTCACGCAACAATCGGGCTTCGATTTTCATGAGACATTCAGTCCAATTATGAAACTTCTAACTATATATATTGTACTCTCTTATGTTACATTTTCAATGGCGAATTAAATAACTTGATGTTCGAAATGCTTTTTTACATGGGTTTATAACAGAGTTTATCTACATGACTCAACCACTTAGATATGTTGATCTGGCAGTTCCGCATCACGTTTGTAAAATTCGAAAAGCTATCTACATGCAGCCTACATCACAAATGTGGTATGAATGGTTTTCTACATATTTTGTTCAACAAGGTTTTCACATTTGTAATTCTAATAACTCTCTTTTTATGAAACAAATTGCTCATTCTATCATGTTGCTTCTAGTATATGTCAGCAACATCTTCATTATGGGTAATAATGTCCCATTTATCAACTCTATCATCACTGCTCTACATAGATGATTTGATATGAAAACTTTAGGTGATTTGAATCATTTTCTTGGATTAAAAGTGGTTAATAGGTTAAGCAATCGTTTGGTTACTTTCTTACTCAATCAACATATGCCAAATCTATCTTAAACAAGTCTTGAATGATGGACTCTAAGCTGTGTATTACTCCTATCACTTCAAAAAGATCTTCATCATAGTCCATTGGTCCTTTATTTCATGATATAACAATTTACCAAAGTATTGATGGCGCTCTACAATACTTAACAGTTACAAGGCCGGACATAAGCTTTCCAGTTAACACTGTTTGCTAGCATATGCATGAACCGCATGTTTCACATTTTCAGGTTGTGAAACGTATTATTCGTTATATTATAGGAACTTATCCTTAGGTCTTCAGTATTCTTCATATCCTCTTGCTCTCACTGCATATTTGGATGCCGATTGGGCCGATGATACTACCGACCGAAGATCTACCATAGGTTATTGTGTGTACTTTGATAAAAAAAATTAATACTTTGGATTGCTTAGAAACAATCAACTGTTTCTTGCTCCTCAATTAAAACTGAATATTGGTCTCTCACCTCAATTGTTGCTTAACTTAGTTGGCTACGAATGCTTCTTCTGGAAATACATATTCAACTTGCCAATGTTCTGATAATTTGGTGTGATAATATTTTTGTCATATCGCTTGCTTCTAATCTAGTCTTTTGTGCCTGAACCAAGTACATTGAGATTGATTACCATTTTATAAGAGAGAAGGTTTTACAAAAAAAAACTTTGGATTTATCATGTTTCTACAGTAGATCATATTTTACGGACATCTTTATGAAACCTGTTGGGTTAATGTCTTGTATTTAACCCGAGATGACGATCCGAAAACCCACATATGACCCGAAAAGGGCAAAGGTGAGCAAAGTGACCCATTTTTGTATTCGATTTGGGGTCCAGATCCAACCTGCGAAGATTAGGGGTTTGGGGGTTTCTAAATTTCCATGCCACCGCACTGTTCATTGTAATCTCTATTTTTGATCATAGTAAAAGCTCTTCTCCATTTTCGCTCGTAGACGTAGGCTTCAAGCCGAACTACATAAATCGTCTTATTCTCTTTGTGCGATTGTTGTTTGCTTTATTTTCTCTCTTTTTCTTTGTTGCATACGATCACAAATTTAGGTTTTCACATAACAAATTGGTGTTAGAGCTCGGTTGATCATTGCAATGGTGGCAAAGTATGAAGTTAAGAAGATCGATGGGTAAAATAGTTTAAGTCTTTGATGCGTTAAGATGCGCGCATTATTGGCACAACAAGGACTGTACAAGATGCTGTTAGGGAAGGATAAATTACCCACAACGATGAAGGAAGACAAATGAGAAGAACTTGACATCAAGGCACTTAGTGTGATTCAATTGTGCATGTTTGATGAAGTTATATGGAAAGTTGCTGATGAGATGACAACGACTGGATTGTGGCTTCAATTGGAGAGTCTGTACATGAAAAAATTTCTCACGATTAAGTTATATCTTAAACAATGCCTCTATACATTAAGGATGAGAGAATGTATGTCATTGAAGACTCATCTGGATGAATTCAATAAAATTATTATGAATTTAAAAAATATAGAAGTAAAAGTGGATGATGAGGATCAGACTTTAATTCTGTTGTGTTCCCTACCCCCATCTTATGAGTACTTCGTGACTACCCTGCTTTATGAGAAGGATTCGATTTCCATGGAGGATGTCAAAACATCTTTGCATTCCAAAGAATTAAGAAAAAGACTGTCTGCAGAAGAGGGTGATAGCTAAGCAGAAGGGTTAGTGGCTAGAGGAAGGACGAAGGAAAGAAGTTCATTTGAAAAAGAAAAATCTAGAACTAAATCTAGATCAAAGAATTACAAGTTTCATTACTGCCATAAGCTTGGGCACTTTCGTAGAGATTACCCAAAGCTCAAGGAGAAGAAGGGGAAAGAGGTGGCGGGTGTAGCAGAAAATAGTTCTGATGGTTCTAAGAATGTCCTTGTTATTTTTCATTGTAGTTTGTATACTAATGATGAGTGGATCCTTGATTCAGGTTATTACTTTCACATGTGCTCGAATGAGAGTTGGTTTATAATGTATAAGGAGGTGCAGTCTTGATGGAAAACAACATGGCCTGTAAGACTATAGGACTTGAGACAATTCAGATTAAGATGCATGATGACATTGTTAGGACCTTAACAGACATCTGACATATACCAAACCTAAAGAAGAACCTAATTTCATTGGGTGCTCTTGATTCTATTGGATACAAGTATACCATTGAAGGTGGAGTCATGAGAGTGACAAGGGGTGCACTGGTGGTGATGAGAGGGCAGAAAAATGAAAATTTATATGTGTTGTAGGATAGTATAATTTCAGGGGTAACAATAGTTTCATCATTTACAGATACTGATTCAGACACTACTTGCCTTTGACATATGTGGCTTGGGCATATGGGTGAGAGGGGATGGCTGTGTTGAGCAAGCAGGACTTGCTTGGTGGTCAGAAGATAGTGAAGTTGAACTTTTGTGAGGACTGTGTATTTGGGAAGCAATGCAGAGTGAAGTTCAGTACTACTGTTCATAGGATGAAATGAACATTGAACTATGTTTTTTCGTATCTTTGGGGGCCATCTCGAGTAGTTTCAAAGGGTGGTTCTTGCTACATGTTAACCTTCATAGATGACTTCTCTAGGAAGGTTTGGGTGTTCATTTTGAAGCAGAAAGATGAGGTGTTTCTAAACTTCAAGAGGCGAAAGACCATGATTGAGAAACAAACAGGCAAAAAGATCAAGAGGTTGAGAACAGATAATGGGCTAGAGTTTTGCTCATGAGAGTTCGATGAGTTTTGTAGGAATGAGGGGATTATGAGACACCACACGGTTAGGCATCCTCCTTAGCAGAACGGGGTGACATAACGTATGAACAAAACATTTCTTGAGAGAGCTCGCTGCATGCTCTCTAATGGTGTGATAGGAAAAGAGTTCTGGGCAGAAGTAGTTACCACAACTTGTCACTTGATGAATCTATCTCTATCAACGGCTATTGAGTGCAAGACGCCTTATGAGGTATGGTCTGGCACTCTCGCAAATTACTCTGGTTTACTATTTTTGGTTGTCCAGCTTATGCTCATATTAATGAAGGTAAGCTGAAACCTAGAGCTAAGAATGTATTTTCCTTGGTTTTGCATCTGGGGTGAAAGAATATAGGTTGTGGTGTACTGATCTCAAGTCACCTAAGTTCATTGTTAGTAGGGATGTTATTTTTGATGAATCTTTTATGCTAAACCAGAAAAAGGTTGTTGATGCAAGGATGAAGCAGGGTATCAAGAAGCAGGTGGAGCTTGAGTTTGATGTTTTTGAGTAGGTGTAGGAAAGCACTTCTATTTAGCCCGAGGAGGATGAGAAACAACATTCTACTGAAGAGGTTGTACATGAGGAACCACAGTATAATGTTGCTATTGAGAGACAAAAGAGAGAGATTAAACCGCCAAAGAAGTATAGCAACTATGTAGAGTTGGTTGCTTTTGCATTGAATGTTGCAGAAGAAGATGTTGAATGTAGGGAGCATTCTATATATCATGAAGCTGTAACAAACAATGAATCTGTGCATTGAGTGGTTGCTATAAATGAAGAGTTGGAATCTCGTTACAAAAATCAAACCTAGGAATTAGTTAAACTATCAGCCAAGAAGAAGATCATAGGTTGTAAATGGGTCTACAAGAAGAAGGAAGGAACACCTGATGTTAACAGTGTAAAATACAAAGCATGTTTAGTTGCAAAAGGCTATGGACGAAAAAATGGTGTGGATTTTAATAAATTTTTTTCACCTATAGTGAAGCACAGTTCCATTCGTGTAATGCTTGTCATGGTTGCTATGCTTGACTTGGAGTTGGAGCAGCTTGATGTCAAAACAATTTTCCTGCATGGTGAACTTGATGAACAAATTTACATGCAACAACCAGAGGGGTTTGTGATTCTAGAAAAAGAAGACCATGTGTACTTGTTGAAAATGTTTTTGTATGGACTGAAGCAGTCTCTAAGGCAGTGGTACAAGAGGTTTGATGCTTTCATGCTTGAGCATGACTTTCTTAGGATTTAGTATGATAGTTGTGTTTATTTTAAACAACTCCTAGATAGCTCTTTGTGTACTTGCTTATCTATGTTGATGACATACTTATTGCTGCCAAAGACATGTCTAAAATCAATAAGACAAAAGCTCAACTTAGTGGTGAATTTAAGATAAAGGACTTGGGGGCAACAAAGAAAATTTTAGGTATGGAGAAACGCATGGATAGAGAAGCAAGAAATCCATACTTGTCTTAGAAGAAATACTTTGAGAGAGTACTTGAGCGTTTTGGGATGCATGATGCTAAACCTGTGAGCATTCCATTGGCTAATCACTTCAAGCTTTCAGGGGAGTTATCACCACAAACAGAGTAGGAGAGGGATTACATGTCTCATGTTCCTTATGCTAGTGTAGTTGGGAGCCTCATGTATGGTATGGTCTGTACCCATCCTGATATTTCATATATTGTCAATGTTATTAGTAGATATATGGGTGATCCAAGGAATGCACATTGGTAGGCAGTGAAGTGGATACTTCGGTATCTTAGAGGCACTATAGATGTTGGCTTGATGTTTGATAAAACATGTGGTTTGGATGGTTGCACAATTGGGTTTGTAGATTCAAACTATGTAGGTGATCATGATAGGAGAATATCTCTAATAGACTATGTATTCACTTTGTCTAGTTGCACAATCAGTTAGAAAGAAACATTACAAAGTACAGTTGCTTTGTCTACTACTGAGGCCAAGTACATGGGCGGTAACAGAAGCATGGGCAGTGACCGAAGCAATGAAGAAGGCTATATGGTTGAGAAGCTTTTTTAGAAAGCTTGGTCTAAGACAATGCTTGACTACAGTGCATTGTGATAGTCAGAGTGCCATACATTTGACTAAAAATCAGATGTACCATGAGAGGACGAAACATATAGATGTCAGATATCACTTCATTCGGGAGATCATTGCGTAGGGCTAGATTGCAGTAAAAAAGATTGACATTGAAGATAATCCTACTAATATGTTTACTAAGCCACTTCTAGGTCTTAAGTTTAAGTATTACTTGGACTTGATTGGAGTTCACAGTATATAGAGTTACCCTTTGGGGTTGTGTGGAGAATATGGGAGTAGAGTGTTTCTGTACTATGTAACCTTGGTAGAATTCAAGCTAAGGTGGAGATTTGTGGGGTTTATGTCTTATATTCAACCCGAGATATAACCCGGGATGACAATCCGAAAAACCCGAAGATGACTCAAAAAAGGGCGAAGGTGAGCAAAGCGAACATGAGCGAGATAGCGGTAGGGAAAGGTCCGCACTCATTTCTTGGTCTATACGTCCTGTGCGAACTATGTTAGTTTTTATTTAACATGTTTATTTCTTTTTAAGTTTATTTGTTATTACATTGCTTAACACTTAATTCCATTTTTGCAGATCTAGTTATGAGCACTTCCCTTCACTGGCCCCTACCTAGAAGGGCCCAAAGGAGTCCCCCTTTCCTTGCATGGAGAGGTGGATGATCTCACAGACACACCACAAAACCCGTAAGTCTATCTTAGTGTTTAGGTTGGACTTGGACCTACTGACCACCGCCCAAGTAAGTAAAAGGTTTAAAATTTTCATTTGATTGATTATTACTTTTGCAAACATTAATTCTAACTCCTATGTGGTTTTATGTAGGTTAATTGGTGTCCCTAGGCTCGATGGGCCCTTAAGGGAGATGTGGCACTTAACTAGTCCATGGCATGGACTTGGTCTCGCCAGCCGGTAGTCCCCATTGCCATCAACGAGATCACCTTGTATCTTGGGGAGGGGTGCTGGAGACAGGTGGGCGAGGTAGTAGAGGATTTTGTAGTCCCCCATCCTCCTCCTAGGGTGATTGAATCTGAGGGCCAAGTTGGGCAAGAGGTGATAGACATAGATGGACAAAGTCTATTCCAAGTGGTGGGCCACTCAATCATGCGGCCCTTTGGGTGGTCCCATTGAGCCTCAGGTAAGCTTCTTTTTATTTTTTTATTTTTGTAAAACTTGTTTTTTTTTACTTATCTTAATCATCTTAATATGCCATGTGGCAGCAGAGAGGAGAGGGTAGCCCGCGGGCGAGCCTGAAGGAGGAGCTAAGCCCACAGCCCCAGTCAGGAGAGGAAGGAAGAGAAAGGCTCATAGTGTAGAGCCTAATCTGATGGGCAAATGCCCGAGGTGGTGGTGGTGACCGACCTTCAAGGGGGTCAGATTGAGATGCCTTTGCCTAAGGTCGAGATCCCAGAGGGGTGGGTCCCTCAAGAGATTGTGACCCAGGTCCGAATTATTTTGACCCGTTTTGGTATTGATTTGGGGGTCCGGATCCGACCCGTAGAGATTAGGGTTTTGGGGGTTTCTTGATTTCCGCACCACCGAACTGTTCATTGTAATCTTTGTTTTCGATCATAATGAAAGCTCTTCTCCGTTTTTGCCTGTGGATGTCAGCTTCAAGCCGATCCACTCAAATTGTCTTGTTATCTTTGTGCAATTGCTGTTTGCTTTATTTTCTCTCTTCTTCTTTGTTGCATACGATCTCAGATTTAGGTTTCCGCATATCAAAAGACTAAAAGGTCTTTGTCATATTTTGATGGAATTAGTTTGTCAGACCCTCGTGATCCTCTTTTGAAGTTTTGATTGTTGAACTTCTGCTAACTGTGGTTGTCACATAGTGAATTGTAGTGAATTGATTCTGCCCAGAGTGTCCCATCAGGGGGCGTGGCGCATACGATTTCATCCCAGGTTGTGACCCCTTGCTAGATAACCTACTGATGAATGGTCGTACAGATCTCCAAGGCCCCTAAATACCGTAAAACGGTTAAATACACCGTTCACTAACCTGTACTGGTATGTTCGGAATCTATTTACCGAAGGGAGTAAATGTTCTGTGATGCCAGTGTCTGTTGTGTTTAAGATGAATTACAAGCTAACACATAGTGTTTATGGTTCAAAATGGTGTTCAAGTGTAAAAAAAAAAAAAAAAAGAGACCCTTTTGATCCGTTTTTCCTTCTGGTCCTCCAATGGTTGTTACTGAGGCTGTGCCTGTTCAGAGGTAACTTTTTTTCTACAAATTTGCTTATCTATTTAGTGCCTTAGTGGTAAAAGACCGGAAAACGATTTTTAGTAAAATAGCTTCTTTTTTTTCGTTCTTTTTGGTAGTTGAGTAAAATAGCTTTGGGAAACGAAACTTTCCACTTTTTCCCAATACCCTTATAAACTATTTTTCTTTCATCCTTTACTATTTGTTGCTTTTGATTTATTGACACAAGAAATGATAACTTATTCCCATGGTAATTTCATTGGTGGTTTTCCCATGCCAATAATTCCTATCTCTAATTTGTATAAGCCATAGAGAGGGAAATTACAGATGTGGCTCGTTTCATCCATCTAATGGCCCCACCCATTTGGCCTTTCTGCAACTTTTCACTTGCCAATGTAAATGAAAATTGGATATTGCATCTTCTACGACATTTTTGTATTTTTATGGGTAGAATACCTTTTACGACTCCAGGGATGAAATCATATGCGCCACGCCCCCTGATGGGACACTAGGGGGGCAGAATCAATACACTTTTTGAAGGTTTTTGATTCCCCCTCCTGAGTGTCCCATCAGGGGGGGTGTCGCACTTGATATCAGACCCCTCTTAATGGTCCCAAGTCAATGTCAAGTCAGCTTAGCCTAAGACGAGTAGTTCTGTATGATATTTGAGATCAGCTTTCTCTGCCTCATCTTAGGTAGAATTGGCTCTCCCGAAAGAACCACTCTACCCCCGTTTCCATGGAGATGATTCAAAGCCATGGACAATTTGCTTCGTTACTGCTCCTTCTCCAATTCTTAATTCTTCAACTACTCTCATCAGGTTACACTCCTCCTGACAAATATTTCATCAACTGTGGATCAAACACCGCCCAAGTCGACACTCGGAAATTCGTCGGAGACTCGAACCCCACTTCATTCTCCCTCTCCACAGGTCCAGACATCCCCCTCAAACTCAACTCGTCCGCTGCTTCATCTGCTCTCTATCAAACCGTGAGAATTTTCACAAAGCCCTCTTCTTATGAGTTCGATATCGATGGCAGCGGCACTCATAATGGTACGAATTAATTTCTTCCTTTCTTCCTATGGACAATAAAATACTTCTAGGCTGTGTTCAGTGTTTCACTTTCTGGGTTTTCACGCCCAATTAAGTTTACTTTTCAAGACAGTAACAACAACGCTGTTCTAAAGGAGTATCTACTCAGTATCAATACTGAAAAATTTGCAATAAATTTCACGCCTTCGCCTACTCAAGTAGCATCTTTCGCCTTTGTTAATGCGATAGAGGTCTTCCCTGTGCCTGAAGATCTCATTCCCGACCAAGCCCAATACCACATATCTTCTGTCGGAATTAATGGGTCTTACGGGGGTCCGTCAGTGGAGGTTTTCGAAACCGTCCACAGGATCAATGTTGGAGGTCCCAAGATAACACCTGGTAACGACCCACTGTGGCGAAGTTGGATTCCAGATGATAGTTTTCTGTATTTCTCGAATACTGCAGTAAATGTGTCTACCGCTAAACAGCCGAGTTACCAGGGAAGAGATAGTGAATATATTGCTCCAGACAATGTTTACATGACTGCCAAAGAAATGAATATAAACCCGTTTTCTCTAGCTAATACGTTCAACATAACCTGGCATTTCAGCGTGAGTAGTGATGTCAAACATCTGGTCCGGATGCACTTCTGCAACAATCTTAACGATTCTGTTAACACTCGGCTATATTTCACTGCCTTCATCAATAAAGTATCTGCACAGGATATCGATCTCCCTAGTGCTACCAACCAAACGCATTTAGTTCCTTCTTACTATGATTTTGTGGTCGATTCCGTAAAAGGGTTTATGGAGATTACTGTAGGTCCAAATCATAATGGCAAGATCGCTATTCTGAATGGATTGGAGATCATGGAAATGTTGAATACTACCAATATATATTCGCAAGGCAAGCCAAGGAAGAAGCAAATAAATGTTCTGGTTGGTTCAGTTGTCGGAGGCATTGCTTTTATCGGCTTATCGGTACTTGCTCTGCTGTTGGTTTTAAAACACAGAAATACAGAGCCTGTTGAAATCATGAACTGTTCGCCGTGGCCTGGAGGGACTTCAGACGGAAGGTTGTATGAAGGTTTTACCAATCCCTCCCTTTTCCCAAATATGAATAGTGGCTTGAAGATTCCTTTAGCTGAAATACACTTTGCGACTAAGAACTTCAGTCAGACTTTGCTCATTGGCTCTGGTGGATTTGGTAAAGTCTACAAAGGTGTGCTCAGGAACAATATGACAGTCGCTGTGAAACGAAGTGAACCGGGACGAGATCAGGGCCTTCTCGAATTCCAGAGAGAAATCATCATTTTATCCAACATTCGCCATCGCCATCTTGTGTCACTAATTGGGTTTTGTGACGAGCAATCGGAGATGATACTCGTTTATGAATTCATGGAAAAGGGAACACTGAGGAGTCATCTTTACAGTTCGGATTTGCCTTGTTTGTCGTGGAAGCAGAGACTTGAGATTTGCATTGGCTCGGCAAAAGGTCTTCATTATCTTCACAATGGCGCAGCAGAAAGAATCGTTCACCGTGATGTCAAGTCGACTAACATCTTGCTTGATGAGAATTATATTGCTAAGGTTGCAGATTTCGGTCTTTCGAGGCCATTGCCTTCTCTCCAACATATTCATGTAAGCACAGCCATAAAAGGCGGGTATCTTGACTATCATTTCACTTTTCGGAGCTGTCACATCACCCCCAAAAAGTGAAATGATACTTCCCCTCTGTCTTGTCTCACGTCGTCTCACAAAGAGGGTCGGCGCAGGTAATATTCCCCCTCAGAGTATTTTAGATTTCAAAGGTTGACAGATAAGTCAGATGTGTACTCCTTTGGAGTGGTGCTTCTTGAAGTACTTTGTGCAAGGCCGGCTCTCAATAACTCGCTTCCGACGGAGCAGGCAAATTTAGCTGAATGGGCGACACAGCATCATCGCAAGGGATTACTCGACCAGACAATTGATCCTTCACTTGTGGGTAAGATCGATCCTAACTCTCTAAAGAAATTCTGGGAGACTGCAGAGAAGTGTTTGAGTGAATATGGAGCTGAAAGGCCCACCATGGCCAATGTGTTGTGGGACCTGGAATGTGTATTACAACTTCAAGGGACTACAATGCAGAGGGAACCACATGAGGACAGTACCACCTGCGCAACGTCTGAGGTCCTGTTGCCTGCAGTTCATCGTGTTCCTTCAGGTAGTCTTCTACAGGTGATCGCTTGAAGGCCATTCTTGTCATTTTTATTGACGCAGCGGAATAGCAAGGAGAAGAACACGTTGCTTCTTTTGTTTGGGAAAAACTCTAAACTTCACCAAAGAAGAGAAAATTCGTACTAAAACTTTTGATTAATGAAAAACTGAAGTGCCTTGAAGGCTACAATGCTTTAAATAGAGGAAAAGAAACCCTAATTCGTGTTAGACACGGAATTAGCCTAATTTG
>JAOXJP010181948.1:0-12440 GCA_025762735.1 Platanus orientalis
TATTGATAGTGAATCATTGTTAATTGAATTATTGGAAATATTGTTATTAAACCTATTATAAATCATTGAATATTGAACTCAATGGATTATATGGACCCCTTATCATCAAGAGGCATATTGATGAAACCTTCTACTAGGTTTGATATGTACATATTGTCACGCTTCTAGCACTGGCATTAACAATACGTGAAACATTGGTACCTGGTCACCAGGTGACAAAATAATGGTAAATATTAGCTATTGGTACCTAATCACCGGGTGACAAAACATAGGTGAAACAGATTTATTATTCAAACCATCATTATTGTACAAGCGAAAACCTAAAGTTAAAGAAAGAATATAATTGAAACATAGTGAACATTGAAAGGAACCTAGTGAAACACATTGAATCAAGAGAACTAATAAATTAAATAAAAGAAATTAATGACTTAAAAGGCAATGTAATTAAACATGAAATTTATTGTTGTTAAATAGAAGATAATTCTTTATTTTCTATTATTGTTATTGTTATTGTTATTGATAGATAGATACATTAGTTTATTGATATTGCTCTTATTATTTTAATCGTTTCTAATTTTTAAATGTAAAACAAATCGTGCTTTTTTTTACCCATCACATTCTATTGTCATTGGGTATGTGTCGTGTTTACTCTGTCCTAACGGGACCTGTTTTTTAGGAGAAGAGCAAAATCTCATAGGTATTTTTAATGAAGAGTGATGGATGAACCGCTACGAGATCGTGATTTATTTAGTTTTGTTTGCATTGTTTAGTTTAGGCTTATTTTTGTTTATTAAAAAGAGACTTATTTATTTTCAACATTTATATTTTGATTTATTTCAGTTGTAATTAACACTTTTATTTCAAAGAGATGATTATTTTATGGTGGTTTGATTATTTAGTTTAATAAATTAAGATCGGACTTATTGGACAGACTTGTGGGTATATTGGATGTGGGTCTTTAAATTAGTGGTTATAATAGTAGTGGCTTAATGTTGAAAGTCTTCCGCTGCAAGTTGAATGAACAGGTTGTAATGTATATATATATATAGGCATAAACATCCAGGTTATAAGTGAATGATTCTGGAAGTTTACTGTTGCACCTCAAAATCCGTAGTCCCATTGGCATGTGGTTTCGGGGGGGAGGGGGAATATATGCGGCCCTCCACACAGGAAGCACTGAATGGTCTTAGGATCCATTGTTGATGATATGGAGTCTTTTGACAACGAGTCCTTGCTTGAACGGAACATCCCATCACCAGTTCTTTTTCCCTTGTTGCTCTTTGCTTGCTTGCTACGATCCTAAGTGACTCATTTCTTCTTGTGAGGGGCACTTATGTAGTAGTCGTTTAAGTATTCTATTATAGCATGCACTGAGGTCAGGTCCTACACGCATTAACATTGTAATTCTGCTTGAGCCTAAGGCTTCAAGCCCTCAAGGCAATAGAATATTTGTCCTTCTCAGACATGCCCCTAATGTCCAACATCAATGCCAAGAATTGTTTTGCATATTCATGCATTGTGCCGGTGTGCTGCTACTAGCATAGGTTTCTTTGAGCAATGTATTCCACTTTCTCGAGCAGGAATTGCGTTTTCAACTCCTCCCAAATATCAATGGTGCATTGCCCATTTTGAATGTCATTATACCGTGTATACCACCATAGGTTGGCGTTGCCCGAAAGGTACATGGTCACCATCTAGACTTTCACCTCTTCCTAGTCAACCTCATGACACTAAAGTACTGTTTCAAGTCGAACAGAAAATTCTTGAGATCTTTGGCATCTCGAGTGCCACCATAGGCATATGGCTCAGGCACACACACAAATACCACGGCTTTCAAAAGCACATTAACCTAATTGTTTAGGTGCTCAATTTGAGCATGGAGGGTATCCGCTATGCCACTCGTCTTTGCTGGGTACATTGAATGCGCTTGCCACTTAATGGTGCCCTTCCCTCTAGGGCACACACTCACCTTGCCAACTTGGCTAGCCAATCGATCACTTCCTCCATGGGGGCTGCATATGCTTTCAAATCTTTAAGCCGGTCCTAGTTTATGTGTGTTACCATCTTGCTACCTGATCGAGAACGTGACTTTTACAACAACTGTCACGGGAAAATTGTTCAAGTTCTTGTGCGGCACTTGTTTGTGTCAATGGTCCACGAGTCAGCCTACTCAAAGCATAAAAGCATATAAACAACGAACTACAATAGCATTTACGACTCACACCAACACACCACGACAATGAATGGAAACCAACAATTATATTACATAGCCACATTGACAATGGGCAAGGATTAAAGGCTACACTCTAAATCTGTCACTCCCCTATGAGGTATACACTAAACCTTTTAGGAGATTTCTAAAAGGGAACATCAACCCCCCTAGAAAATCATACTAAATATTTACAAGACTACCACTAGACTCTAATAATTACAAGTTTACCATTAGGCCACATGATTGGACCACACCTAGTATAAAACTACCCACTGACACAAAAGACATAGGCCATGAGCCATGTGAATAGCGTTGGACAACATGGCTGTGATAGCATAGCCACATATGCAAACTACACTGTGCACTGTTATTTCTATACTCTAGTACATATGCAAGATTCTGTAAACAAAAAGTGTTTATTTCAGAACTTGGAAATAAAATAAATAGAATGACTTACTTGATTGGATGAATTGAAAAACCCGAACGGAATTTGATCAAGGCTAGTATTTGACACTATATCCTTAAGACAGATTTTGCCTTTCGCAGTGATGCTTATGATCTTCATATACGTTTGCCTCTCATGATACAATGATTGACTACACATTGAAGAAGCATTGCAATCTATGTGTCTGGCAAATCAAACTTGTGCTTTTCCCTCTCTTACAACATGCTATAATGCTCTCTATATGCCTAATTTTGGATACCTTCTATGATGCCTAAAAATGGATTTCATATTCATAATGAAGGAGGGACGACCATATTTATAGACTATTCATGTCTATTCGGAACAGGCATAGAAACACACCTTATGATGTTTAAATAGACACGAAAGCAGAAAGATGCAATTGTGCAACCATGTTGAAGTTTGTTCGGAACAGATAAGGGGTAAAAAGGTGAGATTTAATAGTCACATTTGTGACTGTTCATTTCGGAACAAGCACAAGAGTAAAAGGGTAAAACTCGCCAAGAATAGACACGCCTCCACAACGTTTAACTGTTTTTGGGAGAAAGAAAAAATAATAAAAAAAAATTATATTATATTTTTTCTTATTAACCCAACCTAACCGGCCCAACCTAGTTCAGTTCGGCACACGTGTGTGTGTTGGTTTAGGCTTGCCCCATGTTGGCTAGGTTTTTCCCCTTCCACAAAACTGTGGTGCCTCTTAGGGCCCAAGTTTATGTCTAAGGTTATTCTGTATAAACCTCTAAACTTTTCTGGGCTAACCAATTTGGGACTATTCAAGTTTGGCACCTTTTAACCAGTGTTCAATTAGGTACTTTTGGAAATAATTTCTCATTCACCCATTAGCAGTTTTGAGCAACCAACCATATGGCGTTATTCTCCTTATTAAGGACTACATGAACCCATGTGGACCCGCCTCAAACGACTTGTGGGTCCCACTTTTATTTTGGCTCAAAAATAGCCAAACGGTCATATTTCAAATCTGGGCACAATCAAAATTTGCTCATTCAAAACCGTTTCCAATAATCACCCATATGAATGAAATTGACTTACAATAATACAAATGAAAATGCAAATGTAGACAGAGAGAGTACTTTAGGAAAGTTGCTGTATAGAGAGAGGTAGTTTGTGGCCTTGAACTTTCCTTTGTGAAATACTAAAGATTTACTAGTTAACCAGTGAACGTGATGTCTTGAACTGTTCAACTATTTTTTGTAAACCAAGACAATAGAATTTACACAGCTTCTTTCCAGACATAATTGATTCTTATGATTGTGTTTATTTTGGCCTTGAACATTGTCTGGTTTCATGAGTGTTTTAGAGAATTTAGCCTTATAATTCTCATGGAAGCGGCCCCTTCACACTCACATAGGTAATTCTTATTAAGAATATCCTGCCATACTCTACTTGGATTTCCAAGGTATAAGAATTATTAAAAATATAGCTTACCTTGATCTTTGCTGCAAGTATCACTATTTCATCATAAGAGAAGTTTTCTCCATAGTGATCGTAATGATACTACTAAGTCACACACAATTTGTTTGTCCCTTTAAACCTAGATCTTGACATCTCCAGTCAGCTAGGTAGGGTTGTCATTATGGTGATTTGTCAGACATAGGCTTTAAACCCATCCTAATTGATGAGCAGCTTACTTGATTTCTAGTCAAACCTTAATGGATCTGCAATATCATCTCTTGACTTAATGTAATTAATGAAAATAATTCCATACGAGATCAATTGCCTTTATGGTATTGTGTTTCCGACAAATATGTCGAAACTTACCATTATGCATATGAATTTGTTATACAATGACATGGCCATTTGTGGTATCTTTAACATACATACACTTGTCACATTCTTTAATTATATTCTAATTTGACATCATTAAATTGTCAAATTTTCCATACATGTTTTTGGTCCTATCTCAGTCCTTTTAGGGATATGGACCATCACTTTTACTAAACACCCCCACACTTTTAAGAATTTATAAGAAGATGTTTTACTTTTCCACAATTCTTATAGTGTATTTGTCAAGAAAAAAAAATTCTTACAGTGTCTTACTTGTAAAGAATCTTGTTGATAATATAATATGGCAGAAAGTATTGCTTCCCCCCCCTATAAATTCTAAGGTAAATCAAAACTTAATCAACATAGCATTCATCATTTTATTTAAGGTTCTATTTTTTCAGTAACTCTGTTTTGCTTATATCCCTTGTAAAGTAACATTATTTAAGGGATCGACCAAGCTATTACTTGACTATACAATCAATCATGGTAACTTATGAATTAGGTAATCCCACCACATAGCTATGTAAATGTATCCGAACTTACCATTTCATATTTTATTGTAATCCTGTGATAGTATAGATTTAATGCAAAGATATTAGTGGCATTGGTCTAGGCCAACATGAAATTTCCAAATAAATTCCTTCACTACTTTGTTTCTTTGCCTTTAGTTGCAAAAGACATAAATTTATACTATTTATTGTAGAGTGAATTATCTAGATCTATTTTTTAGACCGCCAAGAAATTACAACTCTTCCAAAAGTGTAAATTCAACCAGTCATGGGCTTCGAATCCTTATGGTTTGGAATTCCAACAAGCATCAATATATCCTTCTAAATTAGGAGAACTTCAACTAGATCAATACATATTTTCTTTTTAAGTATACATATAATTGGTTAATAATATTCTCATGCATGTAATTAGGTTTACAAGTGATCCCACTTAAAATCCCAATAAACTATATCTGATTTTATGTTACATACATAACATAAATAGTAACAACATGGATTACAAAAAAACATAACTTTTCTTCTCTTATAATTTAATCACTCACCCCATAGTGGTGACTTTCATTTGTTTACATGCACATACATGTGTGTTCGATGGTTCTATAAAATGAGATATTTCTACATATAATATCAAAGCAGTAATAAACCCTTTTGATGTTTTGTAATCCGTTTATAGTTTATTACCCTGACATTTCAAATATTCAATGAAATTATTTAATCTCAGAAGAGTATCCTTATATGAAATATATCTCATATGAAGTATAATTTCATAATTTTCTTAAAGTTGCTAAGTCATTAACCATATGAAGGGTTTATCAATCTACTAAATCCACAAGATAGAAAATATTTACAATTCTAATAAAAGAATGTATCTTTTCAGATTAATTGAATTTTGCAACAAACCATTATTTTTATGAACTACTCTTCACCTTTATCTTGGAATAGGTGTGTTAAACACATTAGTGTATGTTTTGTTTACATTAGAATGTTTTCTATTGTGGGTAAGATCATTATGATTACAAACCCGATGGTCTACGCATTGCAATCACATTCATAGATTATTTCTATCTCTATGTGAATGTTGTTATTGATTTATTTAATAGTTGTAGAATTGTGTTTCTCACCAATGAGTAATCAAAATCAGTGAAATACCATTTATTATATTTCAAGAGATCACCCACAAAATTGATCATTTTATATTTCTAACAAAACATATGATAAATATGCAAGTTATCATATTTAAAATATAATCAACAAACCATCATGTTGGAATTAGACACTATAGATGGTAAACACAAACCATGATAATTCTACAAATAAAAATAATAGAATTTGTAGATAGATAACTTATCTAATCACAATGATAGTTTCAGTTTAGTACCCTTTTTTTTATATATCCAACACTTTCGTCTTTTAGAGTCTCCATCATTTGGGTTGGTGTCAACACTCAAATTATTTATATGAAACAAAACAGAAGAAAAAAACAAAGGTTCATAGAACACACAAAGAATAGAATATAGAAAGAATGAAAAGCTGTCTTAAGATTGTTATTTCTATATTTTAGGATATGTGCACAATTCTGTAAACAACAAGTGTTTATTTTAGAAATTGAAAATAAAGTAAATAAAATGACTTGATTGGATGAATTGAAAAGCTCAAATGGAATTTGATTAAGGCTAGTATTTGACAATATGTCCTTAAGATAGATTTCGCCCCTCGCAGTGGTGCTTACAAGCTGCGCGGACGTCTGCCTTCCAGGATACAATGATCGACTACATACATAAGAAACACTGCAATCTGTGTGCCTTGCGAATCAAACTTAGTGTTGTTCCCTATCTCTTACAACACACTATAATGCTCTCTATATGCCTAATTTTGGAAACCCCCTATGATCTTGAAAACAGATTTTCTATTCATTGAAGGAGGGACGGACATATTTATAGACTATTCATGTCTATTCGAAACAGGCATATAGACACACCTTATGATGTTTGAATAGTAACAAAAGCAGAAAGATGAAATTGTGTATCCATGTTTAAGTTTATTCGGAACAGACAAGGGATAAAAATGTGAGATTTAATAGTCACGTTTGTGACTTTTTACTTCAAAACAGTCATGAGGGTGAAAGGGTAAAACTCGCCAAGAATAGACACACCCCTACAAGGTTTAACCATTTTTGGGAGAAAGAAAAAAAAAATAAATTATATTTTATTTCTTCTTATTGACCCAAGCTAACCCGGACCGGCCCTGTTTGGTATGCGCGCATGTGTGTTGGTTTGGGCTTGCTCCATATTGGCTAGGTCCTCCCCCTTCCATAAAATTGTGGTGCCCCTTAGGGCCCAAGTTTATGACCAAAGCTATTCTATATAAACCTTCAAACTTTTTTATGCAAACCAATGTGAGACTATTTAAGTTTTATACCTCTCAACTAAATACTTTTGGAAATAAATCACATTCACCCATTAACGGTTTTGAGCAACCAACCATATGGCATTATTATCCTCATTGAGGAGAACACGAACCCATGTGGACCCGTCTTAAATGACTTGTGGGTCCCACTTTTATTTTGGCTCAAAGATAGCCTAACGGTCAGATTTCAAATATGGGCACAGTCAAAATCTGCTCATTCAAAACCATTTCCAACAATGCACCATGTGTGCACGCGGCCTGACATGCCGTCACGCAGCCTGTGTTGCTCGTGGGTTCCATGCGTTGCATAGGCAGACCTTTTTCCCCTTTGTGTTTGTTGCCCACTAGGTATTTGCTAAAAGTACCCTTTGACCTAAATGGGTCCCACATTGACCGCAATCCAATTCTTTTGATAAATTTGATATCATTGGACTAGAATAATATATAAATATAATTATTAAACAATTAATAATTAATTTTATGTGTAATTATAGAATTACCCTTATCAACTTCTATTTTCAAGTTTTTTGAGTTGGATTTGAAAACCTACCAAATTGGTTTCCTTCTTCTAAAAATAATATTCCTACAATTATAGGCTTATAAAAATTTCCTAACAACCTTTAAAACTCTCCAAATCGGATTAGTAAAGCACTTTCGTTTAGGAAACAAACTCCTTGCTTTCCAAGTTGTAAATTAGGGTTTTCTATTCCGATTTGAACTCCTTTTAGCGGGTTGCAAGGGGGAACACGACCAGGCCTCTTAGAGGTTCTCAAAACATTTGAGAAAGCATCATAAACATAAGAAAAATCATCACAAAAATTTGTGTTTATAATCCATGGATGAAGCGCAACAAAGATCAACAACCAGGTAAGCTCCAAATTAGGTTGAACACCGTCGGATCTTCTTCTTCTCCCTTTCTTGCCTTGTTTCTCAATACTTCTCATATTTTACAAACATTATACTTGTTCTAATCCTAATCTAATGCATTATATCTGAAAATAAACCTAAAGAAATCAGCATTCTGAAGTCTAGTGCTTGCTGTGGCAATCGGTTTGTTGAGGATCCTTGGCATTTTCAATCTGAAGGGTTGATTATGAAGAGTGGGCCTATGATGCTTCAAAGGCAATTGACTCTTCCAATTTCTGCAAAAACAAGGAAGAAGTCTGGCCAGCTCCAAAGACAAGTGATAAGCTTCAACCTTTAGGACAAGGTTGATTCCAAGGGGGGTGCAGTGACATGTTCCCTGATATATTTCCTTAAGAGTTCTATATTTTCTCATTTTCAATTTTGGGAATTTTCTTTCTTTACTTAGGATACGTATTATTAGATTACGAATTTTATGGCAAATAGGCAACTTGTGATTTTCTGATTTTCTGGGTTTTTGGTATTTCCTCTATTTAATGCAGATTTCGCATGGCCTCTTTGACAAGAAGAGAAATAAGTAGAAATATTATGGATGTCTGAATCATCCTAGAATTGGTCTGAGAAGGACCATCCCCATCAATATTATCTTTGATTTTTTTATTAGACTTGGTTGTATCAAAGAAAACCTTCATTGTGCTCTGAAATGATAATGGATTTATTTCTCATACCAAAACTTGGTTTATATCAACAAATAAAGTAATTTTTCTTTCTATTAGATCGTTATACTAACTACTCTTCAATAATATTATAGTGAATAATGTCATGTAGTTGTAAATTGTCAGCCCAATAGTAGCTTTCAACCTTCAGCTAGACTGGAACATATTATAAGGCACCAGAAAGATCATATGAACAAACAAAAGATAATAAAACGCACCAAAATACTAAAGAGATGAAAGGTTTAATAGGTTTCATATGAACAATCCATACCTGCTCTTTTAAATTCCTTTAACTCAATAAAACAATTGGCAGCTGACTCTGGCCTGCCAATAGTTTCATATATTTCGGCAGCCTCCATAAGAGCAATGTGCCGCATTTCTGAACTAGAGCCATGCATTCGGTCAGCGGCAGCTCGAAGGCCCGCAGCTCTTGCCCATTTTTCCCTGAATGTATCTCCCGCTCTTTCAAAGCACATTGTAGCCATCTCAAAGTTACCCTCATTAAATAGCTGCCCAAAATGTATGTAAAAGACAACAAGGAATGATAAAAAAAATTCTCCATTATTGTCCTAAGTGCTGAAATCCATGCAAACTAATAAACAAGACAAATACTTCCACCACAATGGAACGATGGGAGAAGGAACCCTCCTTGCCTCTTTTACAAGTGGGAAACCAATCAGAGCCAAACAGTTAGTTGCATGAACATAACCATTTGATCTATCCTAATATTTTGGATGCTCAGAGAAACATGGAAACTGATTAAAAAGAGAGTGGGGCAATTGTCAATCTTGACTAGACATATCTAATGGTCGGTCCCATTTCCAATTCTTTAATATATCAACAACAAAAAACAACAACAACAATTATAATCGATACACAGAGTTGCTCATATAATCATGGTATCAAGCTTAAGAGCCATATAATGGAACTTTGGGTGAGAGTGATTGAACATGGACTAAGACATGAACTAGATTATTAAGAAAATCAGTTTGGATTAAGGCCAGGAAGATTGACTACTTTTTGGATTGACTACTGAAGTTATTTATTTTACTTAGATGATTGATGGAAAAGTTCAAAGAGAAGAAGAAAGATCTTTACATGGTTTTTATTGACTTAGAAAGCATATGATAGGGTACCTAGAGATCATTTGGTGATTCTTCAAAAAGAAATGGGTCTCAACTCTCAAGTAGATATATGGACTTAGTTAAGAATATGTGTGATGGAATGATAATTAGCAATAGGACAACTAAGGGAGATACAAGCAAGTTTGTTTCTTTTTTATCACAGTAGGATTAACTGAGCCTGCATCTATTCTTAGGAATATACAGGTGTATGTTGTTTGCCAATGGGATAGTTTTGATTGATGACTATAGAGGGGTAAATTCCAAGTTAGAACTATGGAAGAATGGTTCAGAATGAAAAGACTTTAAGAAAAGATGGACTAAAATATAATATATAGAATGCAATTGTAGTGAAAATGGGTGTAGAAACAAGGGAGTAGTTAAGATTGATAAACAATAGATAACCCAAAATGACAACTTTCATTATCTTGGTACTATCATCCATAAGGAAGGAGAGAATGAAAATGATGTTGCTCATAGAATTATAGATGGATGGATGGAGTGGAGAGGTGCCTCTGGAGTGCTGTGTGGCCAATGCATACCATTAAAAATGAAGGGAAGGTTTTATAATGCCAGTCATGCTTTATAGAATTTGTAGCTCAAATGAGGATATTGGAATAGGTAAGTGGCAAGGCATAAAAGGATAAAATCAGAAATTAATGTTTTAACGAAAACAAAGGGGTAGGATGAGGCAAAGTCAACTAGGATGCTTCAATCTAGTGCAACGAACACCAAGAACTCCATCAGTAAGGAGTGATATGGTGAAAGTTGAAGGCATTAAAAAGACGAGGGAGGTAAAAAACGACTTGGGTTGTAGTTGGGAAATACATGAATGCATATGATAACTGAAATATGGCCCTAAATAGACTGAAACAGGACAGGATTCACGTAGCCAACCCCAACTAATTGGGATAAATTTTGCTGAGTTAGAGTTGTATAATCATCATCATCATCAACAACAACAACAACAACAACAATAACATTATTATCATTACTATTATTATTATCATCATCATCATCATCATCATCATCATCATCATCATCATTATTACTAACATTATAATCCATCATCATTATTTTTTTCATTCCTCGTTATTATTATGATTATGATTAACATGAAAAGAAAAAATAAATAAATGAAGAAAAAGAATCCCAATCATCCAAGTTTATACCTTGATGCCACGCAAATCCCACTCCTCTTTGCTGCTTGCAACTTGCATCACCTGTGCAAGCAAGTCATCAAGTTTTCTAACTTGAACAAGGCACAACTTCTTCCAGTAATCAAACATAGGCCTGGAAAAGTCCTCCATATTCTCACAAATCCACAACCTTTGCTTCGTACGTGTTATAGCCACATATAATTGCTTCAGTTCAGAACAAAGCATGTTATGTTTTGCCTTATCAAAACTTGGAAATGACCTTGGTGCAGTGGAATCAAGCAGATCCTGTTCTTTCATATAATCATACACTACTCTCCATTGATTTTTTAAAGGAGATGTACCAAAAAAGTTGTAAAGTAATACATCCTGCCACAGGAGGAAATAAGAATTAAATGACAAATCAAATGATAAAAAATGTAAATTGAATAAACCATAGAAAGGATAAATCAGGCAAAAATCATATGCCATGTCTGGTATGGCAAAGCCATTAGCTGTCCTCTAGCTATGTGTCCTTTTGCACAAGCTTATAACCTCAAAATTGAACCGATTTAATGGTTCTGATCATTTAAAAAATGAACTCCACTGCAGACCATTATTTGTGGCTCTAATGATCATAATTGTCCACGGTTAAGTTGCCAATTATATAAATATTTTGGTTGGTCTCATTCTCAGGCTTCAGTCCATATGATAGGAGACACCAACAATGATTTGTCTGGATTGTTAATACATGTACCAGTTAGAACCCTTGTATCAACCTATACAACTATAAAGAGAATAAGACAATGCGACTTATCAATCATGTTATGAAAAAATTAGATAGACTTACCTGAAACTCAAGGCCCTTGCACTCAACTATTGTTAAAACAAGAGCTTTCTTTCCAACCTGGTCAACAATCTCCTTCTTTGCAGAATCATCACGCACCAAGATGACCTGTTCAGCTCCAAAGCCAATCATACTTCCACCAGTAGTTCCACTATTGCCAAAAATAGTTATAATTGCATTTTCATCATTCCCAGATTCAAGCAATGCTGGAGCTTCTCCATATATAAGGCTTGTCTCGGGGCTTAAAATATCAACAGATAGCGGAAAGAAACAGTAGAGAAGTTCTATAACACTCTGTGCCAGATTTAAAACACCAGCATTTGTACGGAAGTTATAGTTTAGATGGAAAATGTCAGAGATACATGGTTGGTCCTTCTC
>JAOXJP010181959.1:0-12440 GCA_025762735.1 Platanus orientalis
ATATATATATATATATATATATATATATATATATATATATATATATATATAGTACAATGAAAATATTTTACTGTTAAGCACTTAGTTTATAAAAACATTTTACTGTAGAGCTAGTTTAGCAAAAATATTTTCCTACTAAGCACATACGTAGTTCAACAAAAAATTTATTCTAAAACACAATGGGTTCTTCGTCTTTAATGATGTTCCATTTCAGCACAATCAAACATAACCCATACTTAATACTTCTCCCCCTGAATTTATACAAGAATTTCACTAATTTGCACAAAATTTAAGGTACAAGTAGATATTAATATTAGCTGAAATAAGAGTTTCCCTTTTCATGCAAATAATTATATTACTATTAGCTCAAGTAGATTTTTCACTAGAGATACCATTTTAGCGCATAGCACAAAGGGACTTATTTTCATAATTCATAATCCATGTCTCCCCCTATGTTAATTATTCTTCCCTTTTGTTTTAGTTTCTCCCCCTTTATCATACAATGCCCATTTTACTCATTTAACATAAGGATATATATAATTTTTCATGTCAATATTTACTATAGACTCAAACATATCAAGGAAATTCAAACAATATGTATATTACTAAAAGATATCAATTGAAATTACTATAAGATCAAGCATATTTGATGCCAATTGAAGATTGAAAGGGGTATTGCTTATTTGAAAGACATTTACTAAATGAAAATTCACTTTAATTCTCTCCCCCTTTCACATACCACTCTTCCAAGGGAGAGTCTATCTCTATGTCTTTAGTCCTCTCGTGGAAGAATGGATTTGTAGTGATGCGAATGGCACTTTCATTATCACAACATAATAAGAATTGCATTTTTTTTAGGAACTCCCATACTATTAAGCAAGGCCCTAAGCCACACAATCTCACTAGCTGCTACTGCCATGGATCTATACTTGGCTTCAGAACTTGATCTGGAAAGACTTCTTTGCTTTTGACTTTTCCAAGCGATCAAGCTATCTCCAAGAAAGATGCAATAGCCTGTAGTAGACCTCCAATCATCCTGGTTCCCTGCCCAATTAGCGTCAGCATATGCTAATAATCGAAGAGAAGACGTGGGGGAAAGAAGGAGACCTGGCCTTAGTAGTGTCTCTTTTAACATTTCACTTTCTCTCCCCCTTAATGTATACATAGGAATTGGAATTCAAAAATCTCAATTCCATTGTTTGGATATACAAATATTCAAAAATCTCAATAAGCCCCATTTTGTTTGCTCTCTTCCTAGTGGGTGGCTTTGCGATTCTATGACCCATCACTAAGGACCCTCAAATCTTATGAGTTAGGAACCGAAGCTTTGCATTCGCCCTGATCAACCTTTTGTATGGCCATTAGTCCTCCGATAATCGCTGCAAAGACATTATGTCAACTCGTGTTGAGATTTTAATGTAGTTTACCCACTATGAAGATCACTTGGGAAGAGAAACTAGTTTTTTTATAACTTTTTCTATAAACTAACATGAGTTCGTTTTTCCACTTAGGGGCATTTTGGTCAATTAATAAAATAATATAGGGCATTTTTGGTACTTTATGTTAAAAACTTCTCACTATTGCTTGAGAGAGGAGGGAATTTTGGTCATTTGAATAGACCTAAAGCATAGATAACATGAGCTAGATTTTCCACTCAAGGGCATTTTGGTTGATTAACAAAAGAAAATAGGGCATTTTGGGTACTTTGTGTGTTAAAAAACAATTGCTTGAGGGAGGAGGGAATTTTAGTCATTTGAATATACATGGAGCATAGCTAACATGAGCTAGATTTTCCACTTAGGAACATTTTGGTCAATTAATAACATAACATAGGGCATTTTGGACATTTTCTGTGTCAAAAAACCCCTCACGGTTGCTTGAGGGAGGAGGGAATTTTAGTCATTTGAATAAACCTGAACATCAGTGAGGGTATTTTGGTCAGTTGTCGTTTCATAAAAAAGAATTGGAAATAACAACCTATGAGTTGTTATTTCAATTCCATTGATTTGGGGCTCCAATTCAACACTGTAATTCTGTAGGGAGTTGATCTAAATCAATTTAGGTACCCCAAATATTCCATTTCCACTCTTCCAATTCCATAAATCCAAACACACCCTTAAAATAAACTTCATTTCCTCTTCCACATCAAGTGCATGTGTGGTGTTGCTTCTGGATTGTGTGTTAAGTATTTAAAGAGATGGCAAGTGTACTCCATTGAATGTCTTTTTTTTTGTAATACCATTGAATGTCCTAAATGAAGGTTTTAACAAATAATATACTCTTTGAGTGTTTGCATAAGGAGATGACAATTAGTTATAATTCTAGTTAAGTAGGGATATTAGGGAGCATTCCAATAGTTTATGAAAATTTACCGGGTTAGTGGGCCCAAAGGCATGCTTTGTGATAGTGTAACATGTCACATATAGGCAAGACTCTTTGTACCATGTCACGCATATGTACTATTTGTACCATGTCACGCATTGGCTTTACTGTTGAAAATGGAAGGCTATTAATAGCCATTAATGGCTTTCCATATATTACCGTTTTCATAAAATGTAATCAAAATTGTTCAAAAAGCTGTTTTTGGGTTTAGTCCCACATTGGAAACTTGGGAACACTTTTTGCAATATATAAGATATCACTCTCCCCTACCTGTGTATTTTGAGAGAGACCTCTCTCTCTTGGTTGTTACGGTGTAGCAAGGTGCATGGTACCTTGTGCAAATGCATAGCCACGGACTTAGGCACAAGTATAGGTACGGATACAGGTGTAGGTGTGGCAAGGGCAAGGGCTTGGGCACAAGGATGCTTGAGGCGTACTTTACACTTTGCATGTGTACATCTCTAAGGAGTTTCATTAGGTCACAAAATTTGTTTTCAATAGTCCATATCAGATCTTGGATTGATCGTGATCAAAGTACACCACGAAGGAACCTAGATCACGAGCAAACCAAGATTGGGATGACCACACCCTGATGGAGGTGTACCATGAAGAAATATGGATCGTGATGGAGATGGAACGCAAAGGTGGTGCACCAGGATGAAGTGAACCAAGAGCAAACCAAGAAGTATCGTGAGCAAGGTGCACCGCGAAGAGATAGTCATCGCAATGGAAGCATGCTTTGCAAAGAAGGCCGAAAGGGTTCGGCATTGTGAGGTCAACGTGCATCATGATGGAGGCCCATCACGGCCCAACACTGCGAAAGGGCTGGCTCGCGATAAGACTATGCTTCCTCACGATAGGCCTAGAAGACCCGAGATGAAGCTTGTTGCGCAAGCAAGTCGGTACAGGCCCGGCCCATCATGAAGGTAAGTGATTGATGTCCACAAAAAAAGTGGACACGTGAAGGGAGTGGGTGAGAGTAATTGAGGGACTTTATAAAACCCAACAAATGGGTTAGAACCCATTTGGTTGAGTAGAGAAGAAGGGAATGAGAAAGAGGAGCTGGAGAAGGAAGACAAAGAAGGGGAGAAGGAAGAAGAAGGCCATGGGTCATAGGTTTGCTTGAATGGCAACCATATCTCTCTCTCTTTCTATTTTCTTATCCATGGACCTTGAGTCTATTAGGTGCATGGATTCGCTGCCCTCTTGAAGGGAAAGGATTGAATCTTTGAGCTCAAATCCTCTATTAATTAGATCAGTAGTTCCTTTGAGAATAAACACTATGATGGAGGGGATAATCCTATCTTCGTGACTCTGTTTTGACATATGATGTTCACCTTCTTAAGGGGAAACTTTGCAAAAAATTTCATAAAATTTGAGTGTTGGTACAGTAGTGAGCACTATAGCCATCGCGAAGTATTATGGCAAAACACTGTAGCAATTTTTTTTTTTAAATATTGAAAATTGATAGGTTTTGTTACTTGTTTGTACCCGACCATTAAGAGCAATAAGTTGTATAGGAGGTATTGTGGTCTCTCTGAAGAATGCATCTCATTGAGAGACATGACATGGTTCGAGCTTGGTTGTATCCCGAGGTTAGCTTGATTGATGTCCATTGCACATTATGTGGGAGGCATCGACTATCCTCAAGAAAGGTGATAATGACACCTCCATGCCTCGGATTAATCTGGTAGAATTACATCTGGATTGATTCCCCAGTGAGATGGGGTATATAGGTAGCCTAAGGACGGGAAGACCGATGTCATAGCTACAACCTAAAGTTCCTAAAATCCACTTTATTATGTTATTGAGTTTACTAAACTCAACAGCTTTTGCAGGTGATGTGACATCCAAGATCACTATAAGATCCAACATTTATGGCCAATTAAAATCACATCTACAATCAAATAATTAACTACCTAAAAGCTTCAAATTCAACAATTAAAAAACTACCTAAAGTATTACTAAAAAGAACCCATTTTGGCTAGGATAGGATGGTGTTGCTATAAGGTGTGGTCAATCCGATCTATTGCGCACAACACCTAATCGAAACACGTCGTTCAATGATTGAAGTTATACTGAGCAATTGATCGTCCCACTGTTATACTAAAATGGTGTGTGATGTATGTGTAAGGAATTCCTATTAAAGAAAAGGAATCTAGCCTATTGATCCATATTCGATTTGAAAATTGATATTCATGAAGTTATTAAAATATTCTTTTTAATTATTTTGTTTTTCGCTCTATGACCAGTTGATGTGCATTTCCTTTGACTGGTTCTATTCACTAATACTTTTAGCATCAACATTCTGGCTGCAGCAAAAAACAAACATATAAAATATATTTACAAATTAATTCCTACCACACCCCTAATTTTAATTTTACCTGGGGAATCAGAATAAAACAACAACCATATAACCACAAACCAAAGAAAACATGGTTTGTTAATGTTTCAAAACTTCATGTGATTTTCCTTAAGACGTAAAATTTGGCATGCTTCTTTGAATTGGATTCCATATATATGTTGTAGATGAAAATATATACAAATCACATTTTTATCTATTGTCCATCTAGAATCTTAACCACATAGAATGACCTGGGCAATGTAATAAGTTCCTTTTGCTCTAAATTCTTGTACATTAAACATGCACAAACCTTCAAGAACGACCATGTATGACATCCCTTAAAAGAGTAGGAAGTAGAAATGGATCCCTTGGGTTGATAAAAGGCTCCAGACTGAAGTTGTAAGTAAGAGGAAATCAAGAAGCAAGCTCTGCAGACAAACCATGACAAGATTTTGCAGCCATCTCAGAAGATAGTGCATCCTAGATGCCATTATAAGCAATAATAAGCCTTCCCCCAGCATTTGATAGCTAGCGCACCAAAAACGAATATTAGGAGTTTGGAATGATGATGGGATAGCAACATCTAGCTCAAGACCATATTAACCATAACTAAATCTAACAAAGGTGGAATAAGAACTTCCAGGCTCAAGAAATTTCCAAAAGGGAATTGATGATCAACAAGAAGACTAGTGTACCTTCACTTGCTTCACGTATGGTATTGGAACTATAAATTCCCCAACATCTATAATGTCTCCAATAGACATTGAAAGGCATAAGCCCCCACACCAATAACGACGAAGGGGACCAATCTGTACATAGAATTTAAGAAGATGAACACAATGATTTATCAAACACTGTAGAATACTAATTGCAGATAATGGAGGTTTTCTTCTCAAAATCTAACTCAATGACTTCTGCCTTAGATATTTTAAGAGACCTAAAGGAGAAAAACTAGAAACATCTCACCTCAGGGCTCAAAACCATCAGCAAAGCTAAGCCTTCCAACTTCACCTCCACTTGCAGTCACACATTCACAGATCTATACATCACAAGGATCTTTTACATGATTCACAATACAAATCATCAATTGAGTCTTTACATAATTCATAAGATAAATAATAGCTATTATCTTTCAAAATCAATAAAAATATAGTATCAAAACCACAAACTTGCATAAATGTGCAGAAAAATAAGTTAATAGAAACATATTATAATAGTACTACAAGGTAATAGAAAGGCAACAAGAAACCTCAAAAACTTACAAGAAAATTATGATAGATAAAGGCTCTCGGCTCCCATGAGATAACTTTTGTCCACTGCTCCCCTTTCTCCCCTAATCCATCATCACTGCAACAATACCCCAAATTCAACACACAGAAGAACTAGATCACCATCGAATTCAAGCAAATCGCTCCATTAAAACCAGATTCAAGACTTTGTACCTCTCCCTAGTATGGTCCAATGAACGGATATGGTTGGCTTTCGGTGAATCACCGGTGCTAATCAGAAGAGAGAGAAGCATGAGGAAACAAGGGTAAGCATTAAAAGCATAGCTAGAATGAGAGTGTAAGGAGACGATCTCCAATTCGGAAACCGACCCAATCATAGATATGTCAGTTTCACTTTAAAAAAACTAATGTTTTGTTGATCGACCCAAAGGTTGTTTCTACTAAATATATATAACTTCAAATTTTTATGACCACTCTAACCCTGTTAGACTATGGAGAGAGATTTTGAGCTGTAGACGATTTTCTCTGTGTCATGTAAGAAATTTATAGAATTTCACCCCTTTGACTAGTCAATTATGAGGGGGATTCTAACATTAGACATGCTTCTAGTTGTTGGGCCTGTGGTGCTCAAGCAGTTTGCTACAATCGCTCTAGTCCAAGCTATAGAAAATCTTCCACGCATGCGGTGTACATTTTGGCTTATATATATTTCATATTTTTATATCATATCTTTGTAAGGGTATACAACGATTTTGAACCATCTTAAATCTGAATGGAATACCACTCAACCAATCGATGCATAACATGTGGTCTGACAAAGGGTATTTGAATCAATACACATGACCAACAAAGAGTATTGCAGTAAATACACAATGAATAAGTGCATGTGCATTTATTAAAACACCCTCTGTTAGGCATCATGTCACATCATCACACAAAAAATGATTTGTAATGTTTTTTTGCGTCAATTAGAAGTTGATACAAAAAGCATCATTTTTAAATTTATAAATTTATTTATAATTGTTTTTGCATCAACTTAAAAGTTGATGTAAAAAACATCATTTAAAATTTATAAAATTAATTTGTAATATATTTGTGTCAACTTTTAGTTGCTGAGAAAATGTCATTTATAAATTTATAAAATGATTTATATTTTTTTTTTGTGTAAACTTAGAAGTTGATGCTACAAAGTATAGTCAATCATTTTATAAATGATTTTTTTTTTTTTTTGCATTAAGTTTGAAGTAAGAAAAAAAAAAAAGATTTTTACCATCAACTTTTAAGTTGACGCGAAAAGGTTGAAGCAGGCCTCTTTGTAACCACCTTGGATTTAGTAGGACCAATTGAAGTCATCCTAAGGTAGGACTAATATCAAGGGCCAACACATCCGCGTCAAAAAAGTGACTTACACTTTTTCGTGATGCTTTTCACGTTTTAATGTTGATGTGTTGACCCCTAATGTCAATCCTACCTTAGGGTGACTCTATTTTTTTTTTTTTTTTTTTGATAGGTAATTATAGGTGAAGAAGACGGGTTTTAAACTCAAGTCTGTGGTACAACAACCACAAACTTTACCAACTTAGCAAGCTAGCATCTTCAGGGTGACTTTACTTGGTCCTACCAAATCCTTAGGGCTTTGTAACATGTCACACATTAAGTTTGAATCATCTCCAGTTTAAATGGACATATATCAGTATATATATTACTAATCAATGCATGAAATGTGGCCTGACAAAGGGTGTTTGGGTCAATACACATGGGTCAAAGGAGGGTATTACTATAATTATATAAAAGATAAGTACCTTTGTATTTATTAATGCATCCTTATCAAACGTTGTGTCACATTTGAAACATAGACTGATGTGGTATCTCTCCAGACTCTAGAGATGATGTCAACTCGTCCTACATTGTCTTTATGGCCAATTAAAGTTGACCCCTAATGTGAGCCTAAGGTAGGACTGACATTAGGGGTCAACACATCAGTGCTGAAAAAGTGACTTACACTTTTTTGGGGGATGCTTTTCATTTTTTAGCATTTTTGTGTCTTTCCCTGATGTCAGTCCTACCTTAGGTTGACCACATCTTAGGTGGTCCTACCAAATCCTCAAGGATTAAAGTCATATCTACTGTCAAAATAATTAACTATCCAAAAGTTTCACTTTCAACAATTCAAAAACAACCTTAAAAAGGACTATTAAAAGAATAGGGTGGGATTTGGTAGGACTGACCAATGTCACCCTATGGTAGGATTGACATAAGGGGCCAACACATCAGTGCCAAAAAAGGCTTTCTAAACCACTCCATGGTCTGCCTAAACATGTGAAAATATTATTTTACCCCTAAACATTTAAAATTATATTTTTACCATTCTAAGACATTACGGGGTATTACAGAATTATTCATTTGGATACAAATTCTTATTTAATGTTTAGTATTGAATTCCGAATCATGAAGTCGGAATTCTTTATTTGAACTTAGAACTTTGTATTGAACATTTGATTTTAGTTTGATATTTGATTATTATTCAATTTGTGCTAACATGATTATAATTAGTGTTTCGACCTTTGTTTAGTTATGAATTAGCCTTTGGACATACTAGTACTTAGATTTATGATTTGCTTTATATTGTCTATAGTTTGTTAAATTACTTACAAGTTAGGACTAACCCAACCGTTTGTTTTTTAGATTGACTACTATTGTAGGTCCTCCATCTGGGAGACTTGCTACAACATTCTCAGTTTTTCTTTTATTCTTATATTTGTTTTAGACATATTTTGGGACCCGTTACATTGAGTCCATACTTTCAGATTAGAACATATTCATTTTCCTTGTGTGTATTTTTGGTGAGAGGACACCCTATTATTGTAGATATTGATTAGAGATTATAGTGTTATTTCCATTGTGATACATTATTATTTGACTATTTTGATCTATGTGATATTGATGCCAACTTCCACAATTATCGAATCAAGTATGTGAATATGCTTCCGCAAATTATTGGACATTGAATTGTTGAATTTATGGCTATTGAATTATGAATATCAGACAGTAAACATTGGTTTTCCAATCAATGTGAAAATAGTAGTCCAAATCTAGGACGCATACGAATCTATATCCAAGTCCGAGTTCAGGAGTGTTACACAGTTATTGGGTGATGACAGGTATCAGTTAAGGGTTAGTTCGTCCAGGAGCACGAGACATTTATCGGGTGCATCAGAGTTGGTGCTAGTACCAAATTGTCCTTATAAGTTGATGTCGGGGCATTGGAAGCTTCAAGGATGGAAGGATATTATTATCACTGACATCGGGTAGGGGAGAAGAGGAGGGAGGAGGAAGAGGGAGAAGAAGAAAGGGGTTTACTCGACAAATGTGTTTAAAGTATGAAAGGTAATTTTGGTATTTTATAAAATAAATTTTAAAATAAAAAATGGTTTAAAGTGATGGACATTATAGTAAAAACACCCCAAAACTAACTTCTCTAACTAGAATTTATCTGACATGGGTTTTTATTTTTTTGGTAATTATCAATAGATGAGGGGGGAAACTATATATTGTTAAATAGTCCGGGGATGTCTTTTGTAATTAACCAAAGAAAAAAAAATGTAGTGAGTGAGGTACTCTTGGGTTTCAAATTTCTGTGAATGGACAAAAAATGCTCACCTTAACAAATGCTAACCACTGTTCTTGTCAGGCGGTGGGCACATCAGCGCCGAAAAGTGAATATGCACCCCTTAAAAAAGTGAAAATCACTTTTAAACGCTGATGTATCCACCCTTGACAAGGAGCAGTGATGAACGTTTGTCAAGGGAAGCGTTCATAGACCAATCCCCAAATTTCCCAAATTTCCACGCATGGCTGAGAGTCTTAGACAATGACGTACGTTTTCGTTGACAAGAAAAAATATAGAGTGAGACATTGGTTATCGGGTTAATTTCAAATTTTCTCACATGGCTGACTGTGTCAACAATCAAATTTTAGTTGACCAAGAAAGAAATCTAGAGGGTGAGATCCTGGTTATCGGGTTTCAAATTTTCTCACATGGCTGACAGCTGTCAACAGTGAAATTTTAGTTGACCAAGAAAAAAAATATAGAGTGAAATGTAGGTTATCAGGTTTCAAATTTTCTAACATGGCTGACCGTGTCAAATGAACTTTTAGTTGACCATGAAAAAAATATAGAGAGTGAGATCCACCACCAGTCTGAGTCGACACGTACAATCCCAGTCTCTGTTCAGGATGTGACACGATGTCTGACAAAGGGTTTATTAATAAAAGTACAACATTTATCTATAGTGTATTTACCGTAATACCCTCCTTTGATCCATGTGTATTGACTCAAACACCCTTTGTCAGGCTACAAGTCACACACTGATTGGTAATAAAGTGGTACCTGTCCATTCAGACTGGAGATGATTTATGAGTTTTGAACCCGTCGTTCTTTGTCTTATATTCTTTTATTATATCTAAAATGGGTCTAGAATTATCGATACAAAATACTTGCAAAGGCAGAAACGAGTCATCATCTATATATTCTAAGCTATCTCAGTGCCTGGAAAAGCCGTGGATCAGAAGTGGCAAAAGGCTACGAGTTCCGCTGAGAATAGCCTCATCTTAGACTCTGATCCAAGACGGCGCCTTTAGGATCTTCGTCTATGGAGATGTCTTTTATCGTGTTGGTTGCGATCACGTTGGTTTCATCCTACTTTCTTGTTAGATTTCTGTGGGGGGGTTCTACACTTCAATCCAGAAATCTCCCTCGTGGATCTCTTGGCTTTCCTGTCATTGGAGAAACGTTGAGCTACATTCGAGCGTGGAAGCAAGACCGTGGGAACGAATGGATAGATGAGAGGATATCAAAACACGGTCCAGTGTTCAAGACCTCCATATTAGGCTCTCCTACTGTGGTTGTCACCGGTCAGGCTGGTAACAAGTTTGCACTAGGCTCAAGTGATGATGTTCTTGTCGCACGGCTACCCAAAACCTTCTCCGCTATTGCTGGAAAAAACCAACTCTTTGGGCTTTCAGGAACCAGGTGAGATATTATTTCTGTTTAGGGAAAGGATCTGCCATACCCAAAACAGTAGCTTCCTCTCTGTGGCCTCCGTGTCGTCACATCATAGGCCAACACGTGATGGTTCTTTGAATTTGATACCTCCTTTTAAACAGAGGAGCAAATGTTCATTTGAACACTTTTTTAGGGTTTTTAATCCTGTAAACACTAAACACCATTAAAAATGGGTACCTATTTTTTCATTTGCAAACTGTTTTACAGTTTTAACCCTATTCACGGGTGGAGCCAGGATTTTCACATATGGGGGCAAGCCAAAGGATTATGTGCGCTCCCTTAACGGGTGCCAATGATACGCCCACAACCAGAAGATGACACATCACATCAAAAAAGTGAAAAACAACTCTTAAAAAGTGTAAATCACTTTTTCAATGTGACATGTCACCTACTAGTTGTGGGCACACTGTTGGTACCCATTAAAGGGCACTCCTAATCGGATCCCGGGACAATGATTCTCTAGGATTTTAAATCATCTCCACTCTCAAACGACAGGTACCCCCATTAGCAATCAGTGCATGACATGTGGCTTGAGTGGGTGTTTGAGCTAATACATATGGGTCAAAAGAGGGTATTGTGGTAAATATACAATTAATAAGTACTTATGTATTTATTAATCAAAATAGATGTTCTATCCAGGTCACATAGAATAAAATAGGCAGTGGTTGAATGAAATTTTAAATTCTCACCCATTTTATTCCAAATGAAGTCACTTGGCACCTTGGACACCATTCTAGACAGGAAATTTGCACATTTTGTCAAACATTGGGTCACATCCTAAGTAGAGAATGGAGCGGTACTGGTTCAGTTAGATTGGGGTTGATGAGTCACATCCTGAGCAGAGAATGGAGTGGTACCAGTTCAGTCAGATTGGAATTGACGTTAACTCATTTTCTGGTAAGGTGTGGCAACTGATTCCAATGTTAGGGTAGGGGGGGCAATTCCAATTAGGTATATGATAGGTCTGGCCCATTTAGTATTACAAGGGAACTCAGACATTGAGGGGGGGCAGTTGCCCCCCCCCTGCCCCTATGTGGCTCCACCCCTACCTATACACCTTACCTTTACTGCATGGGACAGACAAATTGGGTGTAGCAGATCCTTTCCCGATTGAAACAGATCCTCTCCTGTCATCTTATGACTTGTTAAGGTACTGTCTAACAAGTGGCATGGCACATTGGTGGGAAAAAAAAAGGTGAATTACACTTTTTGATGGATGATTTTTACTTTTTCTTGCCAGTAGGGGTGGGCATGGATCTTGCCTGGCAAGGACCCGACGCCCGAATTTTTATTGAGGGCCGAGTTTGGGTTGACCTCAGTCCGACACCCGAACTTTTACATAAATAATATATATGTATTATATATAATATATTAATTATTTTAAAATTATCAATAGTATATAGTTTAGTTGATAAAAATT
>JAOXJP010181970.1:0-12440 GCA_025762735.1 Platanus orientalis
CACACACACATATATATATATATATATATATATATATATATATATATATATATATATATACACACACACACACACTTACATATGATGGCGGATGTTGCTTCTGATTCATCGTCTTGCTAAATTTTTAATCTTTGGTGCTGTAGGCAGTTCCATGTGATTTCAAAGCTATTAAAAAAGTACTAATCAACAATCTGGGACAGGATTTGTCTGAGATGTAAGTTTTCATCCACGGAGCATTTTGATGTTTAAGATGATCTCTTCTCAACGTTGTCTTCACATGGTCCTGTTTTGCTTCTGGAAATACAATATTATTTCTTGTCATAACTGTCAACATCTCTGTGCACTTAGATGCATGCATGTTTATATATATGTAGATGCATTATGCAAATTATTTTCTTTCCCAGTTGAGGAGTATTGAATTTCAAAATTAAAAGGACCCCAAGCATCAGAATAGATAAGACCAGAATGGCCACCAAATTTCACCTAATGTATTGTGAAATTGTGGGTATATCTCACTTGGTGGAAGGATCATGTTAATTAGGAGCAATTATCATCCCTTCTGCCAGACTTTTCCAAAAATTGTCAAGGAGCCACAGTGAAAGATACATCCAGATCTGGGAGGAAATAGAATTTGGTGTTTTGATAATTTTGTGTATTCCTGTTTAGGTTTTACTTTATGTTTTGTTACTTATTTGAGTATCTGGACTTTTCAAACTTTCCAATTTGAGTTCAAAAGGGAATTGGAAACTATGGTGACATTCAGCAAGCAATAAATCCCATGTAATGCTTTATATTGAGAAGAATGAAACTTTGAAGGAATTTGCTAAAGCTCTTTGGAGGTGTGATTGCATAGGAGCCTTAGGTGTGATTGCATGTGTTCTCCCTTTTGCTTCATCTTCTTCATTCTTCTTCTACTTTTATTGTTTATATTCTTCTGTACAGTACCTATACATCTTTCCATAACCTTTATAACTAATCAGCTTTTCCACAAACACTAGCCTCAGCCCTAAACTTTCATTATCCCTTATTAACCTATGACCTACAGAGTTTTTTTTCCAAATCTGAGTGTCAAATACCATTCAAACCTTGAGAGAAAATTGAACCAGACCAGCTGCGCCCCCTTTTTTTTTCTTAACCCTTCCATGCAATCCCTTCAAACATATGCATGATCTTAAAACCACTAATTACTAATCTTTAAACCCATTCGGTCTATACATAATGCACAGAGTATGGGGGTAGGGTTCTTATATAGTAGTCTAAACAGAGAATAAAACTGGGGTTTTAAGGTTCAAATTTTGGCCAGGGGTATTTCTGTAAATTCTGTCCAGAATATGTGAAATGACCAATTTGTCCCTGGTCACGCATCATAATTTTCTCAGATTTTACTGGGTGGTTCTGATGTATATCAGGGGTCTTTGTTTAAAATTTCAGAAATTTTGGGTGAAAATTGAGAGATATTCAATTTCAAAGTTTGTTGTTTAGGGTTAAAACATGAAACCCTTAAATAAGATTGGGTAATCTCCTAATTAAACCCAGGATTCAAAGGGGTTTTAAATGGGAGTTGAGGGTTTTGGTAGGGCTAACTTTGAAGAAAAATACCTCTAGAAACATTTAAGAAAAAGTGACGATAGGGGTTTTGATTTCAGGGAAATATAAAACTCAGAATTTTCTTGTTTTTAGAGAACTTCAAAATCAAGATGTATATAGGTTAAGCCCTTGATCAGAAATTTGCCTAGATTTTTAAAATGAATGTTAGGAGACGTTAAGGAAATATAAAGAACTTTCAAACCTGATTAAAGGATGCAGTCAAATGGAATTCCTTGAGCGCCACGAGTTGGTGCTTTGATCTTCAATGAAGGTCCTTTAATGGAGACTTATCAACAGAATTTCTGCAGCTATTATTACCCAAGTGAGATATGGGTTTTAGCAAGGGAATAAAGGGGAAATTAGAACAGATGGAAAGAAAGGGAAATAGAGGAGAGAATAAAAGAAGAAGCAAGGTGAAGAGGGGAAGGATGGGGTGTTAAGTAGAAGAGAAGGAATGGGAAGGGGTTAGCTCACAGCTAGTCTAAAGAAAAGGAAGAGAGAGGCGGTCTACGACCCACAAGTTCAAACCAAAATTCTCATTTCTTCAATGACCAATTTGTTTGGGTGGTGGGGGGGGGGGAGCCTTTATAGGCTTAAAAAAACTAAGAAAGGTTCTAAGAATAAAAACTTATAAAATTTAAAAGACACTTTCCTATTTCTAAAACTTCTATCTTAGACATACTAAATATTTAAAACTACTAAAATGAAGAAAATTCTTACCTCTTTTACTACGGCTGTTGACCACTATTTGTGTGGCCCATGGTTCGAAAAATCGGATCGGCCGACACCAATCTCGAATCCTAGGTTGGATCAGCTTTAGTAGTGGATCGGCCCTGGATTGGTGGATTAGATCAAGATTGGGTGGATCGGTAAGCCGAATTGGCTAGATCGGACGGATCGGCCGATCCAAGCTAGATTTTCATGTTATTCCGTTTTATCTTGGATCATTCGATCCTTTCAAGGATCAGCTGATCTAGACATGGATCGGATCGGGATCGGCCCTATCCGATCCCGATTCCGTTCCCAATATTTTGATCCATGGTGGGGTCCCATATGTGGACATAGTCCTCGCTACAAGGCAAAATAGTGATGTGGACGACTATCCCAATAAGACATATCTACCCTCGGATTTATAGCCTTATTTCACAACCATACCTTTCTTTAAAACAAGACAAAAACCCCCTGGCATTAATGCTTTATTACAAATAACTTGTCACAACTTGTTATCCCACACACCTAGTACCCTTTGGAGTGTTGAACTTGGTCATGGGCTTCTAGATTGGGTACTTCTTGTCCAACCAACCAAGTGATGCTATATCAATCCCCCCCCCCCCCCCGCGTCTTAGAAAAACTCATTTCCATTGAGTTTGGGGGTGGTCCAAGAATGCCATCTCTACCATGAGGCACACGCTTGAGGATGAAAAATCCTGTAGTCTTCTTGAGCTTCAAAGTCGGTGAATCTATGCTAGGCACCATCTTCAGATTTATCATTGTGGTGCTTGAAAGTATATGTATTATTGTACCTACAATGTTGTGCTTTCTTGTCAAAAAACCATGGTCTTTCTAATAGGATATGAATATTTTGAGTGGAAGAAGGTCGCATTGTACTTGATCCACAAACCTGCCAATAGAATAAGTAAGGTGACATATTTCGTGAACTTTTAAACTCGTGTTGTTGACGCATGCCACCTTATACAGATTTGGATGTGGTTCAACTTTTAGTCCCAATTTCTTTACAACATCCTTAGAGATTACATTAATGTAGCTTCCTCCATCGATTACCATAGAGCACAGTTATCTTTTGCAACAAACCCGTGTCTGGGATGTACTGTTCCTACACCAATCTTCATCATTTTCTCTTTGAGTAGTTAAAAGAGGGCGGAGTACATGAATGGGCTTATCTTCATCATCATTGATGTTTTCGGCTTCAAGAATCATAGACTAGGACGGTATGTATACTTCTTCCTCAAGATCCTATTTATTGGAAAGACCCACTCCCCGTACACATGTGACACTGGGTCTCTTTGCATACTGATGCAAAATCTTCAAAATTTTGGGATCTAGGAGGAATATAATTACGAATTGGCTTGATTAAAGGAGAGGAGACACCACTAACTTGTGGCTTGCTTACTACCTTACTATTAGAATATCCACTATTAGTCATCATGCTTTGAGGAACATTATCTATAAAGGGCTTCTTATAAGATATCTTATTCATATTCCCATCTATTTGATATAACCTGAATAACGTCATCCAAAGAAGGAAAGTGGTTAAAACTTAGGCCCACAGAAACTTGGGGATACAATCCGTGCCTATACATCGCGACTAATATCTCGTGGTTCCACTTAAAGCCTGCACGAGTAGCTAAGTGTTGAAATTGATTTGTGTATTCCTCCACAGTTAGATTGCTCTATTTTAGTTGACTCAACAAAATGTGTGCTTGTTGCTTGTAGTTCCAAGGCTCAAATATCTTCTTCATGGTAGATTTCATCTCATCCCATGTGGTTAAGTCTCCATATCCCATATTAGAAAAACTCTTTTTGTAAGTTGTCCACCAAATTTGGGCTGTTCCCTTTAACTTAGCATATGCGAATTGGAGTTTGCGGTTTTCTAGTATATCATACCATTTGAAGAATGCTTCTATGCTATGAAGCCAATCATGGAATACATCAAGATTTTGATCACCATCGAAGTCTGGCACATCAAGCCTGGCATGCCAATCTAACTCATGATGTGTGGTACCTTGCTGACTCACGTTCCTACTATTTTGTTCCCACCTGGCTGATATCACTTCATGCTAGTGTTTATGGGACACTTCACTTCATGAGACTTATGTGGCTGATTTGGAGGAGCCATAGAATGTGAAGATCCGTCAGCCTATATTGGTAATTTATATGGCTCTCCTTTCTTCGAGATGGCAGGTGTAAGCAACTCTAGTTGGGATCGTTTTTTTTTATGAGGAAAAAAATTTATTGAGAAAGGAAAGAAAGATACAAAAGAGGGGACGAAGGATCCCCAAGAAGAGAAGAAAAAGAGCAAGAAGCCAAAAGAAGCCCTGCTCAACTACATCAGATTATGTTGTCCCAATCTCTCAAGAGAGCCCTGTTTGGAATGCCTTCATAACCATTGCAATGCCTTGTCCAGAATAGAATTAACTCCCTGACCCTCCTGAACACCTGAAATGCCGGTTCTGAGTAAGATCTAAAAGCCCGATTGTTTCTTGCCCACCAAATTGCCCAACATACAGCAGCCAGAACCAATCTCCAAACCTTTCTACCAAAAGGAGTGAAGGCTGGGTTTTTCCATCCTTAAAGAAGGCATGACAAAGACGAGGGGGCAATGTAGACAGTTTCGAACTCTCTCGCTATTCCGCACCATATTTCCCACGAATAAGGGTAGTGGAGTAGGAGATGAGAGATAGACTCAATAGCTTGATAACATAATAAGCAAACGCTGAGGAGGACAAGACCTTTTCGTTGCAACATGTTCATGGTAGATATATTTTCTAACGAAGCAGTCCACATAAAGAATTGAACCTTAAGGGGGACAGCCTTGTACCAAATTTCCTTCCAAGGGCCTAGAACCACCCCATCCACTGATATATGCTCATAATAGGCCTTCACTGTAAAAGAGCCTCCAATGTTCTTCTTCCACACCCGCCTATCCTCCCCTCCAATAAGGACCCGGGCTCCCTGAAGGTGGATTAACAACTCAATCAACCTCGGAATTTCCCAATCAAATGCAGCTAGTCTCAATCTGGGATGCCACACTACATCTCCTCCATGGATGAACATATTCGAGGCCACTAACGAGCCTTGATCCACCGCCATGCTGAAAATATTTGGAAAGTCCGCCCTTAAAGGTCTCCCACCACACCACTCATCCAGCCAAAACTTGATATGACTACCATCGCCCACTTCGAATGCAAGGCCACGACTAAATACTGGAAGATTTTTCAAAATACCCCTCCATGGGCCACACCCATACGCACACCTCGAAGCAGGCGGGATCCAACCATCAACATTCCTATGTTTGGCAGCTACCGCAGATTGCCACAAACAGTCTACATCCTCCCCAAATCTCCAGAGCCATTTGCACAATAAGCCCTGATTCATGAGATGAAGGTTCCAGATACCCATGCCACCCTTCTCTTTAGTCATGCACACCCTATCCCAGGCCACTAAGTGGAGGCTGCCTTCCTCTTTGTCCCTCTTCCACAAGAACTCACGCTGAATCTGCTCCATAGCTTTGTAAATTGAGATTGACGCAACAAAGATAGGTAATATGTAGGAATGCTTGCTAAAGAAGCCTTTATCAAAGAGAGCCGACCTCCTTTAGATAAGTATTGGGCTTTCCAACCTCCCAAATGTTTTTTCATACGCTCCACAATTAGATCCCATACTTCTTTCTTTTTGAAATTGGCTCCTAGGGGCATTCCCAAATAGGAAGAAGGAATACTACCCGTGCAACACCCAAGGTCCGTTGCTAGCTGGTCCAGATTCGGAACCTCCCCAATGGCAATTAGAGAACTCTTGACCAGATTGAGCTTGAGACCCGACACTGTCTCAAAACACCTTAGGATACATCTGAGCAATCTAATTTGACGCTGGGAGTTGTCACAAAATATGATTGTATCATCCGCAAACTGAAGATGTGAAACCATAATATCCCCACCATCAGGTGAGAAACCTTCAAATATGCCCAACCCAGCCGCCTTCCCTAGCAAGCCACCCAACACCTCTGCCACCAATAAGAACAAAAGTGGGGATAGAGGATCACCCTGATGCAAACCCCTAGAGCAACCAAAGTTTTCAGAAGGCACCCCCCCATTCACAAAGATAGAGAAGGAGGTCAGGCTCACACATTTCCAAATCCATTGACGCCACCGCACCCCAAAGCCATGTCTCCTTAGGATATAGAGAAGAAACTCCCAATTAACAGGGTCATAAGCCTTCTCTAGGTCCAACTTGACCACCACACTTGGATTCCCCTGCCTTAGGCGGGCATCAATGCACTCATTAGCACATAAGACTCCATCCACCATGTTTCTACCCTTTAAGAAGGCTCCTTGTTCCTTAGACACAATTCCTGGTAGGACTTCAATTAGCCGTGAAGCAAGACACTTTGATATGATCTTATAGGTACTTTTCACCAAGCTGATAAGCCGAAAATCTGAGATTCGCTCCGCTTCATCTTTCTTGGGGATCAGAGAGATGTACGTGGCATTACTCCCTTTGTCTAAGAAGCCTCTCTCAAAGAAGTCCTGAATAACCTCCAACAAATCCACATGAATCACTTCCCAGCGCGCCTTGTAAAAAGCAAGGGAAAAACCATCAGGCCCAGGGGCCTTATCCCCCTGTAAAGACCACACGACTTTTTTGACCTCCTCAGTAAACGGTCTCTCCAGCCATTCAGCCTGGCTTCCACCCAACTCAGAAGAGACAAACCATCCACTTTCAATCTCAGGTGCCTATCCTCCTTGTATAGGTTGGAGAAAAACTCCTCCACATGACGTTTGATGACGGTCGCATCCTCGACCCTCTCATCCCCAATGAGGAGATTGTAATTGCCATTAATGGATCTTTTGGCATTAGCCATCTTGTGGAAGAACTTCGTATTGTTGTCTCTTTCTTTTAACCACAAGATCTTAGATTTTTGCTTCCACACACTTCCTCCATTGCCAAAACTGTCATACTCAATGTTTGCAGCTTTTCTAAGGGTCCTCTGATCCTCATCTAATTCTAACTCCTCCAATGAATCTCATCTCTTAATGTCTTCCAAGCATGTGGACTTCCATTTATTGATATCCCAAAAAACTTCCTTGTTCCAATCCCGCAACTTATCTCGGATGCCTTTCAGCTTTAGCCTAAATCTCTGGCTGGGGGGACCCCAAACCTCCATCTCTTCCCACCAACCTTTCACCAACTCTATAAAATCCGGATGCAACAACCACATATTTTGAAATTTGAAAGGAAAGGGTCTGCCGGTCTAGAAGAATTCCCCCCTTCCAACAAAATGGGAACATGGTATGAACCTGAGCGAGGAAAGGCTCTCACACATAAAGGAGCAAAGTGATCGTCCCGATCCGTGGAAACTAAAAATTTGTCCGGCTTACTTAAGGCTAGGGACTCTTGGAAATTTGACCACGTGTATTGAGCACCCGACAAAGGGACATCAATAAGCTCATTCCGATCTACAAAGTCTCCAAAGGCAACCATCCCCTTAGTCCTCCTGGCAGCTCTATTCCTCTCATTCAAGAACAAAACCTCGTTGAAGTAGCCCTCGATGCACCAAGGAAACTCCCGTCTACCTCTGATCACTTCAAGCTCAGAAAAGAAGTCGTCTAACAACTGTCCTCCCAATGAAGGGCCATACACCCCTGCTATCATCCATTTTTGAGAATCATCTTTGAAGGCTGCCACCACTGTTACTGAGAAGGTATTTGACCACACGGCCTTTGCTTCCAAGCAATCTTCATCCCAAACCAGCAATACCCCACCTGCTGCACCAACAGAGGGCAAGGCAATCCATCCCGGGTTGACAAAGTGACAAAGGCACCTTACTATGAATAAAAAACCAACACTAGTTTTGTTTCCTGCAAAATGATAATCTTTGGTCTAGTTCTACCCATCAAATCCTTTACCTGCCTTCTTCTATCTAAATTACCCAGGCCCCTCACATTTCAGGAAAATATTTTGTACTTCATGAGGAAACCACTCGTGATCCTCGCGACTTCCTTCCAGATTTACCCCCATTTGACCCATTGCCCTTCTCATATGAGAGTCCCCAACTGAGATTTTTAAGTTCCCGAGAAATTTTGCCCCCATTATTTCTCCTGCCTCCAATTTTCTTGCCTGATTTAATTAACGCTATTTTTTCCAGCTCTGCAAATAAATCCCAGGACATATGTTCCAAGCCGTCAAAAGAAATACCCAGAGCCTTGCTCACCTTCGCTATTTTCTTCAAGACCCATTTAGAAACAAAAGCAATAGGCACCTCATCCACAACTAGGTCTGATTAGGGCGCCAATGCAGAGAATCTTTCATGATTGAGTTTGACGGTTTCCCCAATGTAGCTATGAAAGCCATTAGACAAACCTTGAACTTCAACTGATTGGCTCGATATGTCTAAGTTCCCATTATGCATTTTTCCGTTGGAAAGGCCTGTGTCCCAGACAGCTAAACTGCCTTCTGATTTGCAGGCAGTCCCATGTAGATCATAGCTTCTACTCTCAAACACCATATCGCAGCCATTACTCCCTAAGCCAAAACCACCCCCAAATTCCAAGAGCCTTGAAGATTACATTCCAATGGTGCTCTCCATAAGTTGAAATTTGAGATTGAAGATCTCCCATACGGCGATCCATCAACTGGCCATCCCTATTGATACTAGCCAGGAAAATGTATTGGGTATGAGTTTGCTAAAGCAAGCTGAGGACTCCTTTCCATCATGAGGGAGAACATGGTTGCGGTCAACTACGGGGTAACATGGCATAAAACCAAAGGCCTCCTCTGTCGACGTCTCGCCCTGACCTCCAACCTTATCTGAGAAGACATGCGATGAGGAGAGATCAACGCAGTGAGAAGAATTCACCATCTCCACCCCTGCCTTGGGCAGTTGACTGTCAGACCTACTCTATATAGTCTGCCGATCGGAAGAATCAACACCTTTCGTCGTCTCCATGAGAAGTCCCTTCGAACCGCCTTCAAAACAGCCATTCCCTACCTCGAACTGATCACTGACACCTCCCTACTACACACAGTATCAGGGTTAATCCCCTTTATCGTGACGAGAAGGTCCTCCTGGTTTTCGTAATCTCCACTAACCCCTCCCGCCATCTGTTCTATTTCATTAGGCCCCTCCCAACTTCTGGAATCACAATTAGCCTCCTCTGCCAAATTAATATTATCTTGTAGCCCCTCCTGATTTTTGTATTTACCCTCAACCCCTCCCTCTTGTTTACAAATCCCATTTCACCCCTCTTGATTTTGTAATTCCCCCTCAGGCCCATTCCTCTCAAGAAAAGCCCTATCCACCCACTCTTTTGTCTGAATTTGTTTCCGACAGCCACTCTCGCGACATGATTCCACAGTGTCGACTTGGGTAGTAGCAAGGTTGGACTTCATAGTAGCTACTTCCGATGCCACTCCCTCTCCTCTTGCATCCATACACTGTGTCACGCTGGATTTGTCAGAGTTGGTCCATTTTTGAAATTTGGGGCCCAAGTCGCCGGACTGATTTCCCATCCCCGCCGGCGGGGCAACTGCTTCCATCACCGATTCCTTGATTAGAATCTCCAACTTATGATTCCAACCCTTGTCGAAGAGTAAGATTTCCCGAGGAATTTTCACCAGTGAACCACCTTTGATCCATAGCCTCGTTGCCATGCAATCATCCATGTATTTTGCCTCCTCCACCACCGAAACGAATCCTCCACACAAGCTCCCTATAGCCTTAAAGAAACCCATGGACCAAAGGTGCAGCGGGAGGCCTTTGATCAACACCATCCTTCGGTTCAGATCTTGTTGGTCCATCACAGCAGACGGGGACCATCTCTGAAATTCCAGGCGACCTTCGTCTCCCTCACACTGCAAGAGACGTAGGTTTATCAACCTTAATACTTCATACGTCACTTCCATAAACAGGATGATCGAGGCAGAAGACACTCTCCTCCAAACGGGGACCCTTCCGGAACCTAAGCAACGCATAATCCAAGCACAATCCTTTTCCCAGTCTATCTGGTCTCCCATTTTCGTGCAACCACCACCTTCTCTGAAAAACCTAATGAATAGTTTTTCCCATAACTGGTCTGGATTCCTAGGCTGTCTGCCACCAAGATAATCTCACCACCAATTCTGGGAGATTTCCTATCAAGAAGCCTTTCGACCATCTCTCTTCCCTGACTGCTTCCCATTGTACGAGAGTTAAGGATGCCGGTCGGTGCCATGGAAGCTGGGATTTGTATAGAGGAGCACTTCACTGTCAACCCGTGTCTATCATTAGTCACCTGTAGAAGACCCATTCTGAAATTTTCCCAGCCTGAGTAGTTCCTTCCCGCCGGGATGACGATGCAGTACTCCTTCCCAAATTCATTAGTCTTGGACAAAAGTATATACCTCCCCCTAGCATTCTCCCGGCAGCGAAACAGAATCACATGAGCTCCCTCTTTCCTCGACCGGATTAGTCTATACTCCAAGGGGAGAGAAATAACTTCCTTCAAACAGCCAGCAGCCCATTCAGCATTACTCCCTCTAATTTGAATCCGAAACTGGTAACCCCTACCTCTCTCGGTTATTCGAGTACATTTCTCCTCCCCCTCCCAGAGGGACTTGAGATCGAAAGTTTTGGATTCAATTTGTATTATCATTCCAACCTCCTATCATTCAATCCTTCTTCCTGATGTGCTCTTGTCTCTCAATGAAACCTTGCTGCACAGTCTGCCTTACGGATGCTACTGGGTGTCCACTCAGTTGATTCTTCAACCTGCAACTTAGAGTTTAGTTCCACCTTTGTAACTTCACAATCTCGGATATGACTTTTAAGTTTCGTAGACAACTCATTGTTGCTTGCCCCCATGGTGGTAACCCAGTTGAATTTTAGTTCCCGAGATTTCAGCAAGACAAAACCAACTTCCTTTGATACCAATTAATGCAGGGAGTATGGGGTTAAGGGTTCTTTTATAGTGGACTAAACTGAGAATAAAATTGTGGTTTTAAGGTTCAAATTTTGTCCAGGGGTATTTCTGTAAATTTTGCCTAGAATATGTGAAATGATCAATTTGCCCCTGGTCAAGCATTGAAATTTTCTCAGATTTTACAGGGTGGTTCTGACATATATCAAGGGTTTATATTTAAAATTTCAGAAAATTTGGGTCAAAATTGAGAGAAATGTTCAATTTCAAAGTTTGTTTTTTAGGGTTATAACATGAACCCTTAAATCAGATTGGGTAATCTCCTAATTATATCCAGAATTCAAAGGGGTTTTAAATGGGAGTTGAGGGTTTTGGTAGGGCTCACTTCGAAGAAAAAAACCCCTAAAAACATTTGAGAAAAAATGGGCGATAAGGGTTTTGATTTCAGGGAAATAGAAAACACAGAATTTTCTTGTTATTAGAGATCTTCGAAATCAAGATGTATAAAGGTATATCCATCGCTCAGAAATTTGCCTAGAACTTTAAAATGAATGTTAGGAGATTTTAGGGAAATATAAAGAATTTCAAAACTTGATTAAAGGATTCAGTCGAATGGAGTTCCTTGAGTGCCATGAGTTGGTGCTTTGATCTTCAATGAAGGTCCTTTAATGGAGACTTATCAACAGAATTTCTGCAGCTATTATTACCCTGGTAAGATATGGATTTCAACAAGGGAATAAAGGGCAAGATTGAACAGATTGAAAGAGAGGGAAATACAGGAGAGAATAGAATGAGTGATGCAGAACCCAATGCAATTTATATGCGAAACACTAGCAGCTGGTCTCTAATCATATATAATGCCCCAATTAAACAATTCAGAAAATTCTGTTTAGTGTCAATTTTGTAATTTTCCCGAAAAGTGAAAAATTACCAAACTACCCTTCTGACGTGTTAGAAAATTTCAGGCCTTTGGGAATATTCTGGGCAGACTATAGGGGTGCTCTCTTCCAAATTTCACCGAATTCGGATGCCTTTAGCTATATAAACTAGAAAACACTTATTTAGGGAAGATGCTTTAACGGGGAATTCAATGAGAAAACCAGAGAAAAGTTGATGTAACTCCAGCAATAAAAAGGCTTTGAAGCTACTGTGCTTACCTCTAATTAGTGGCCTAATTCCATTTCAAAATATATAAGAGCCCTTCCGAATCAATGCTCCAAT
>JAOXJP010181981.1:0-12440 GCA_025762735.1 Platanus orientalis
GTGTGTGTGTGTGTGTGTATGTGTGTGTGTGTGTGTGTGTGTGCGCGCGCGCGCGCGCGAGCAAAAGGGGATCGGTTTATGACCTCTTGCCTTAACAAATGCACATCACTGCTCCTTGTCAGGGGCAGACACATCAGCATTGAAAAGTGATTTTCACTTTTTTGGGGAGCCCATATTCATTTTTCGGCACTGATGTGCTTGTTGCCTGACAAGGAGCAGTGGTTAGCATTCGTTAAGGTGAGCAATTTTTATCCATTCACGTGAAAAAGATGTAAATGTGACTTTTAAAATTAGAAAATATTTTTTATTATCAATAAAATAATATAATTTAAACTTAATATATAATTTCATTAATTGTTTAATCAATCATTGCTTATTAGAGGTTCGGTTGTAGCTGACATCCTAGATTGGATGGTTGGTTGGGTTACACGAAATATTTTCTAAAGATGTCCTGTCCTGTCCTGTCCTATCCAAGGTTTGGTGGTTGGGATGGTGTCCGCTGGTGGTTGGGATGGTGTCCGCTTCCCTTTGTCCGTTAACCTCTACTAAGGGTCAAGGGAATGGAAACATCAAAGTGGTTTCCACTTTTTGAGGGCATCTAAATTAATTCTGGTGATGTGTCTGCCCCTTGACCCTGGCAGAGGTTAGCAAACAAGGGGAAGCAGATACAATCCTCTTTGGGGAAGTCGTATGGATAAAATGGGTGAAACTTTGAAATTTCACCAAAGTCTAGCCCATTTTATTTTAGGTGAAGCCTTTTGGTATCCTGGACAGGAGAGTATTGTCTATGCCACCCCCCCCCCTTGTGTAACGTTGGGAGCCGAGATAGAGAGGAGGTATCATTTCATTTTTGGGGGGTGATGTGACATCCCCAAAAAGTGAAATGATACCTTCCTTGCGTCTCGGCTATGGAGAGAACATTATTTCTGTTTTTAAAAGAGAGATTTTTAACATTTTAAAACATCAATTCCCATATGCGTGAGGTGTGCCTCACCGTGGGTTAACACCAGATTAATGTAGTGTGACCACACCTTGGGTTGGCATCAGTGTGAATAAGGATTATAAGTGTAAGAAAGTGCTTATTTCAAAATGTAGATGTTCAAAAAGAGGCATCAAAATCAGAAGCACATCATGTATGGTGCACATCACACATTGGTCACATTCATTATAGTCACACAAGTCTTGTGCCTGGTGTTTTGGTAACCTGTATGCCAAGGTATGTTTGGATGTATGGAAATGAAATGGCGAAAACAGTATATATCCATTTCTGTTTTTGCAATTAGGGCAGTTTTGGAATGGCCGGGAAACATATTTGTATGAAAACAAATCCTCCACTGCAGCTTGAACTGTACCAAAGTGTAGCATCAGCTGCAGCGTGACATGTATCCTAAAAAAGTGGAAATCACCCACAAATTTTAATTTTTTGGGCATTTGTTGCATTGTAGATGCCTGCCAAACTTTTACATACACTAAGTTGTAGTATCAATTTGTGTAAATCCATACAGAGATGGATATAACCCAAATATACATATCACAGACAAATAACTAAGGGTATACTCATAAGTATATTGGGTCCGAAGACTCTGAACAGCTGACTCAAGTAATTTGGATATGGTTTTGCTATAGGGTTGTCAATTATCTGATTATTATCCGTATTTGATTTGTATTCAATCAGTTAAATATTTGATTCGAATGCATCTATATCCTATTCGATTATTCACTTAAATATTCAAATATGTTGAAATATAATTAATTTTTATATTATAATGTTGTAGGACATGTTATGTAGAATACAACATATGAATACCATAATCTTAACTTTAACCCATTTCTCATCTCCCATTCCCAATTTGAATGAAAGATACCCCCCAGTAGCCAGTCCCCCATTATCTCATTGATCTATCAATTGTCTTCTATTTCCATAATTCCTAGGTCTTTATTGTCTTTGTAAACATCCGAAAAAATAATCAAATTCAATCTGATGTTCAACTAAACGAACAAATACAAGTATGAATATGCTTATATCTAATTCGTATTCTATCATTGACAGCCCTATTTTGCTAAGTTTGTAGGAGAAATTTTTTTCAGCATTTATAGGATTTTTTTTCTTTCTATTATTCAATCGAACAAAGATAAGTTGAAGCCATTGAAAATCATCATCTTTCGACAATATCTATTTGGTGAGTTTTAAATAAAATTGAGTCACGATCATGCTTGCTCACTCCATCCACATGATATATATTCTGTTTCCAGATGGCTTTGGCCGTGAGTTTACTAATCATTAATTTAATTCTATAGATGCAAACATCTACATATGTTCGTATAAAACTAAAGTTGGTCTTGACTGAGAGGGAAGGCATCACCGAGGCAACAATTTACAAGTGATTGCATTGATATCTGATCCTCTCGGTTTGTGACGTAGATCTCACACAATGATGCAAAAGTCTATAGTTTCACATGGCCCTAAAAAATTCAAGAAAGACAAAAATGTCGGGGCATTAAGTAAGTTTTCAGCCGAAAGAAATTTTCACTAGAGTTGGTTCCTTCTCTTAGTTGAAGAAGTATAAACGTGTGAATGTTTTTTTTATGGTCTCACGTAATTAAAAAAGCCTATATATCTTAAACATGAGATATGAGAGGTGGGTATTTCTTTATTATGCATTTTATCTTTGAATGAAACAAATAATAAAAAATATTTCTACTAAATGATAAAATAAGTTATTCTCCGTAGCAAAGATAAGAACAATGTTTTCACATGATTGAGAGAAGGATGTAACAATGTTAAGGGCTTGAGTTATAAGATGAATAATGGATTTTGTACAAATGTAAACATATTGGCCGGAGTCACATAAAGAATCCCCCACATTGAGTGTGATTGTTGATTTATTTTCCGTTGTTTTCTTTATAGGTTATTCCGATAAAATACATAACTACATTATTATTATACAATTATTATAATACCCTTATTTAACTTATACAAGTATTGTAATACCTTTATTATACAGACCTCTAAAGTGGTGCCATTGATGTGTTTTTGAATTGGATGTCCTTTGTTGACTACCTACTTTTTCAAAATGAACATTTTTTTAACCCTTTTACCTCACAAAACAACACTTATCTGTTTTTAATTCACCATATACACTACAGACACATTTTTATGGTAGAACATTTGCTTCGTATTTTAAGAGGTAACCCATTATAGGCATCATGTGATGTGACAGGCTCATTGGTAGTGGCGCGATAGCTCTCCATTAAGACATGAGACGATTCAAACCCTGAATGGCCGCCCAAACCACCAACCCAGTTTCCTTCTGCATCCGTTGCTTTTTTCTTATTTTTCTTCCATTTATTTTGATTCTGTAATTTTTCCTTTCTCCTGCCTCTATTTCCCAACCGGCCCCGCCAAGCCTCCTCCTCTCTAGTCTCTCCTCGTTCCCTCTGCACATTCTCTAGCTGTTCCTTTCATCTCCATCCCCTCCGCTCCCCTCTCTCGCCAACCATTCAGCGATTCGGCATATTAGATCGTTTCGGTCTTTTAGGCTCATTAGATTAGTCGTTTTCCATCGTTCCTTTCTGAACGGTGAAGAAGGAGGCGACGGCACTGGGGCGCTTAGGAGGAAACCGATGACCCTGAACCTGTAATAGCATCGAGCTCAAATTTCTGGTTTTCAAGAAAATGGTAATTTTTGTTTGTTTCTCAAATGATATTCGAGTGTATTTCATATTTAATCTCAGGCACACTTCTAATTTTTTATTTGTTTTTGTTCCTCACATGATATTCGAGTGTATTTATTCATATTTAATGAGTTTTAATCTGATAGGAACCTCTTGTAGATGATGGGGGATCCGAGAGACCCAAAAGTCTAATTTGGGTTTTATTTTTACGAGGAATGGTGAAAGACTAAGAAGATAGAATTTGGACCTCCAGAATTCACAAGAGAATGTTTTTAGATAAATTGAACTTACCTTCTCTACCTTTTACATGATTCATTAACACATTAAATACAACATCCTTCACATAACCACCTTCCACGACTTAATAAGTTCTTCCACTACACATAGATAACTACATATAGATAACCACCACATATAGATGACTACTTCACATAACCACCTAAACCATGATTAACAAAGAAGAAAATAGCTAACACAACTACATAACTGATTCTAGATCATGCTAGATAACTTGAATAGAACGTGCACGTATCAATTTCCTCCCTCCTTAACCCCAACCTTGTCCTCAAGTCAAGCATGTAGGAACTTCTCCTTTGACACATGATATTATTCTCACGTTTCTTCTATTTGACTCACCTCATCTTCTTCTCCGTCTAGTTCATTTCCTTCAATCAAGAAAATAGTTTTGGTTTTACACTGATGACCAAAATAAATTTCTCATCACAGTTGAAACAAAGCCCCTGCTCTCTCCCATCTTTAGCCTCACCATGGGTGATAAACTTTTAATCAAGGGTGTGCTAGCCTTTGGTGGGGTTAAAATCAATGGTGGTTGTTCTTGGTTAGGTTTGATCATTGCTTGTCATCTTTTAGCATTGAGTTTCTCTTCTTGTAATCTTGCTAGACCGATGGCCGCAATTAAGGACATTGGGTGAAACATCTGTACATCCATGCATATGTCCTCTTTAAGTTCAGAAACGAAACAACTAGTGAGGAAGGGTTTGGTTGACCCCTCAATTCAATTAGCTAATCATTTAAACTGAGATTGGTAATCTTTAATTATTGTACTCTGTCTCACATTGGCCAATGCTCCAACATAGTAATCGAATTCAGTGGGACCGAACCTTGCATGGAGAACTGAAACAAACTCCTCCCAAGGAAGGGCCCCTTGGGTTTTCTCTAGCCAATGGTACCATTGCAGTGCTTCTCATTCAAGGTGACATGATGCTATGGACATTCATTGATTTGGAGTGATTTGATGATAGTTGAAGAATTGTTCAGCTCAATAGACCCAACTTGATGGGTCCCCTCCATCAAATCGAGGAGAATCTAACTTGAGAGTCAATACTCTGTATAGAACCAAACGACCCAACATCAGAGGACTCCGCTGCTCCTTCTTCCCTGGCAGATCGATTGGTGAAGGTTTCTTGCCAAGATTGGTTCATAACCTGATCATACTTGACATTTAGTGCTGTGATTTGCTGTAGGATTTCTCACAGGATGTTGCTTTCTTCCTTGGCTGCAACCTTCAACGATTCAATTCCTACCTCACGTTGTATAACCTGTGGACCTTCCATGGATGGATTTGGCTCTGATTACAAATTGATAGGAACTTCTTGTAGATGACGGGTTCCGAGAGACCCAAAGGTCTAATTTGGCTTTTCTTTTTACAAGGAATAGTGAAAAACTAAGAAGATAGAATTTGACTATGCTTTGAGGGAAAGTCAGACCTCTAGAATTTAAAAGAGAATGTTTTTAGATAAATTGAACTTAACTTCTCTACCTTTTACATGATTCATTAACACATTAAACACAACATATCATTCACATAACTACCCTCTCATAACCACCTTCCACTACTTAATAGCTCATCCCACTACACATAGATAACTATTTCACATAGATAATCACCACACATAGATAACTACTTCACATAACCACCTAAACCATGATTAACAAAGAAGAAAATAACTAACACAACAACATAACTGATTCCTAAATCATGCTAGATAATTTGAATAGAACGTGCACGCATCATAATATTATGCACACTTATAACTTTTTTTTGGTTCTATGTTGTAATTTGATTTCCCATGGTAATTCATTGACTGGTTTAGTGTCTATATAAGGGGAATGAATATTTTGTTTATTTATTATTATTATTATTATTATTTAGCGTGGGAAAGACCGGCTTTGTTGTTTGTTAGAATTATTGAAAATTGAAAAAAATGAATTTCATTTCTTTACACTTTTTATCTGTGTATATTTCCCGTTCATTCCAACATTTTTTCTAGTTCTTGTTTTTAAGCCCCCCTTTCCTTGCAGTGTTTGTGTGCCTTCATTATGTTATTTGATTGTTTATTGATGTTGAAAAAAGGACCACTTGATTGGTGATCTAAGCAAACTAGTTATTTTCTACTTGGTGTCAATTTACTATTTAATGAATTGATTTTAACATTTTCCTTTTAATAGTAGACCCCACACCTGATGATCTGAGTTTTAGAGTGAAAAATGTTCAGCTGGGTAAACCTTTTGCTAAGTTTTTTTTTTTTTGAATAATAAAAAGGAACTTTTTTGATTTAGGTTTTCATAATTTTTTATTTGTGTTTTTTGCAAGTCAACATAATTTTAAAAAATGTGTACAATTCAGTGATCTATTCTGGGGTTTCTCACAATTTACCGGACTCCCATATGGGTGGTGGGCCTGGTGGCTAATGGAGATGAGGAAGAGTATAAAATTATCGTAAACTAATGTGTTTTTTTAGATTAACACAACAAATTTTGATCAAGGTTTTCGTAGTTTTTGGTTTGTGCTTTTTATATGTCTACATATTTTAAAAATGGGCACACTTCAATGATCTCCTCTGGGGTTCTCACAATTTACCTGACTTCTATATGGGTGGTGGCTATTGGAGATGAGGAAGAGTATAATGCTTATATTTTTAAAAGTTCTATTTAAACCATCTAATTACATAAATTGTTTGTTTTATCAAAATCAATACCATGATGGTATGAGTCGTTTAGACCACAGTGATGCTTCTTGGTGCTCAATATAGGAGGCGGGAACTACCATTGATTTGGTTACATTTTCTATACATGAGAACCAAAGATCAATGATTGACCGGGTATAGCTGAGAATGATAGATTTATTTTATTTTTTTGATAAATAACTCAACTTCACTAAAGAGAGGAGAAAATAAAATAAAATACAATAACAAGGGGGACAATTTGCAGAAAAAATCGAATGGGAATTAACCCCTTAATTAGCTAGTTTATCAACCAACTAATTCTGACTACTATCAGCATAGGATAACGAAATAGATAGCAAAGACATAAGCTCCTAAATCTCATATAGAAAGGAGCTAGGTTCTAAGAACCTAAACCACCCCCTTTTCGCCAACTGAAAACCATAACCGAGTCACCTTTCACCTCACAAACTTTTAAACCAAGACGATTTAACTCCCTTAAGCCCATCAGGAGACTTGTAGCTTCAGCTCTAGTTGCATCACACACCCCCAAGGGCCCACAAAGAGCTTAACAACATTTTGATCATGGTCTCAAATCACACATCCAAACCCTATTTGCCTTGAATTGCCTTTGGAAGCCCCATCAAAGGGACCCAACAAGAGGGGGAATCCAAGACAAAATCTCTTTCCTTCACACTGGATATGCCCATAATTACACCATAATTACTAGGCAAATAAATTATTTATAGAGAGTTTTGTGATGAAGAGAAATCAAACATGGGAAATTTGTGCATTGAAAATGTCTTAACAAGAGTTAAAGAAGTATTTTATAGAAATCAATCGAGTTACATAAGTATTTACAATTGGTTTAAAGTGATAGAGAGATTTACCAAATAATAAAAAAGTTGTAAACGGTTAATCGAGAGAGTTAATGAATCTGACCTGTCAACTAGAGGGGAGATATATGAATTATCATTAACCCTAGGGGAGGTTTATTAAAGTGGTCAAAAACCTTAAAGGAGGCAACTGGAGTTTGCCTAAAAAATTATTATTTGGGTGCTCTATTCAATTCAATTCTCTATTTATGGCAGAACGGAGGATGAATTTGGTTGGTTAATGACTATTTTTTTGATAGGTTGGTAATTAAATCATTAGTCAAGATGCCTCATGTTTTAATTTAATTAAGGTTAGAGAACGAATGATATAGAACAATGCTAAGAATGCAATTTAAAGTCCAAAAGAGATGCGGCAGAAGAAAAACACAATTTAAAACTACAAAAACTTGATTTAAGCACACCCAAGTAATTCATTCTTTAAGGAAAATTTACGAATAGAAGAAGAAAGTTAAGTGGAGGGGTTTAGAAGAATTTAGAAGAGAAAAGAGGAAGAAAATAGGAAGAAGAAACCCATGACGAAAATTCTTGAATTTTTGATTAAAATCCTGAAATTATCAAAATACCCCTAGTCATTTGTTAGAAAATTACGAAATATTTCAGACATGTTCTGACGTATCTGAGGGTCCTATGGTCAAAATTTTATTGATTTTTGACAAGATTTTTTATGAGAAATCATAAAAATTCAGACCTTGGAAGATTCTTTAATGGAGATTTCATAAGACAAGTGTGAAATCTTTTCCAATAATCTAGTAAAGAAGAAGGGACTCAAGGAGAAATTTTAGGGGTTTAATAGGGGATTCTTAGGGGATTAAAAGCCCTAAAAGAATTCAAACAAATAAGGTGTCTAGAGTGGAAGAAAAGAAAAAAAGAGAATAATAAGATTTTGAGATTTAGAAGAAAGAGAAAGAAAGATGGAAAAGGGGAGCATTACAACTCAACCCTTATAGAGAGATACGATAACAAGGGTTAAGCCCACAACACACACATGTCAAAATTCAATTCATTCTCCAATGTTTTAATTCATGTCTAGTGGCTTTAAATAGGCTTACATGCTAAGAAAATAGATACTTTCCTAATTTAACAACTTCTAAATTCCGAAACTTGGGACTTAAGTATTTCCTAAAATTAAACTATTAAAAACCTGACTTTCTAAAAACAATTAAGAAACATCTAATAAGGACTTTCTAATTTTAAAAAGACTTTTAAATAACACACTTTCCTAAACTTTAGACTATTCAAACTTAAGTTTTTGTAAAACATAACCTTCTAAACATGCTATTCCCATCACTCACTGATACTCCTTTAGTAATTTGGTCATAACTTTTCCAAATTACTTCAGATTTGCGCAATCTTGGTCTCATTAGAAAGGTAACTAAATAAGCTCTCTAATGACACCAAAATCAAGCAAAAAAGACAAGTTTTGCCCATAGAAAACTTAGGCTAACAATTAATATCAAGAATTAGCCTAAAATCCCAAACTAACCTTGGCTTTCAAGGCTAATAGTAGATATGGGGCAATTTTTACCATTGAGGAATGATATGAGGCAATTTGAAGGTTTCGAAAGAACATGGGGAGGATCAAAATGGAGATACAACAACTTATGATTTAATAGCAGATATGGTTCTAATAAGAGGGGAATGTCACAAAAGGATTTGTGTAGCTGGCCCCAAGTAATTATTGGTAAGTCTTTGTTGAATTGAGGTTTTTTTGGGATCATATTATTTGATTGGTCTGATCTAATATAGTATAATCCAAATTTCTACCTAGAATATGATTCTATAATAGTTCCAGTCGGTTGTGATGAAATGTGGGACAAATGCAATTTGAGTATGAAATTGGTGATTATGGAAATTTTGTTCTTTCATAAGAGATTAATTTTTTTTTCTTTGTTGCAAAGAAATGGGACACTTGAACTTAAGATGTAGTGTGAAAGACATGGATAGTCTCCTTGTTATATTATTTTTCTGTTGGGGAATATATCAACTATGGATAATCTTATTAGTAGAGGAATGTTCCTCTCAAACATCTGCGTCTTTGTTATCAAGATGGGGAGTGTATTTCTCACGTGTTGATCCACTGCCCCTTTGCTTGGGAGGGGTGGTACATGTTATTGAAAGACTTTGCTATTATGTGGATTGTGCTACAAGATTTTCCCAGTCTTCTCAGGAGTTGGAGATCTAGCTCCTTTTCAGCTTGAGGAAACCAGATTTGGAGATTGTTGCCGGCAGACGTGTGCTGATCCATTTGGCATTAACAGCCATGTCTTCGAGCACAACATGAAGCCTTCTTTTCGAGTTTACAAAAGGGCAAGAGATTTGGTATTATTTTGGGTAGTAATGACTTTTTGAGTAGAAATTGGAATAATGTAATTGGCATCTAACCTTTTGTTTTTTTTTTGGGGGGGGGGTGTTGAGGGTTTCTCCTTTCTTTGGATGCTTGGAGGGGATGCATTTCCCCTTTTGCTTCTCTCTCTTCTTCTTCTTTTTTTTTATATATTAATAAATGAGTTTTTTCTTATAAAAAAATGAAATGATCTACATGACTTTATGTGGGAGCCTTGAGATATTAAGAAGATCTTATTAATTAGAATCAAGTGTGTCTTCCAAAGAAAGATGAGGGTTGGGTTTAGGGAGAGCTAAGCAAAGAAAACTTGCACTTTTAGGGAAATGGCTTTTGAGATGCCCGAGGAGCACCAAAGCTTATGCACTCAATAATCAGTCGGGCTGGTATGGGCCGAGTCAAGGTCAACCACAGTGTAGCTGTCTAGCCCATACTTGAGAGTGGCTTCAGGCTGAGTTCAGGTTGGCTTGAGCTTAATGGCCTACAAGCTGAGTTTAGACTGAGTTCAGGCTAGCCCGAGCTTTTAACAGCCAATGGCCAAGATCATACTGAGTTTGATCTAAGTGCATACCAAGTTTGGACTAGCTTTGAGCCAAGTTCAGGCTGAGTTCTAATTGACTTTGGGCTAGGCTAGGCTAGGCTAAGTTAGGTTGAGGCTTGTTAGGCCTGAATTTAGCCCAAACTGAAGTTAACCTAGCCGACTAGCTCAACCTGCCCAAATTTTAGGTCGAACTAATCAGGCTTTGGGTCAGCTCGGCCCAATTTGCATCCTTGATAATCAGACAAGTACAGGATATAAGGTTGGGATTTCAACATGGCTAACAATGTCATGATTTTGATGTCTGTGGAAAGCTATTAGTTGGAGCCTTCTGATTTTTTTCTTTCTTATACTAGGTTTGATATTAGGGATGGGAAAGACATTACATTTTGAGATGATCTTTGGTGGGGAGAAATTACTGTGAAGAGAAAATTCCCTCATTTGTTGTCTATTTCCCTTAATACTAACAAACCTATCTTATTTTGCAGCCCATTGCATCAAAGGGTTTTGTGTGGGATTTTAATTTTCGGGGGGTGGGGGTATTTTAATACAATGGTTTCCATGAAGTACTTTGACTCTTCTTTTTGATGAATTACTCACTCATTAAAGTTTAGCTTTTGTATATATTTCTCATGGGAATTCTAAGAGTAGAGTATAGACTACTGAGCCTTATGGTAACTTTTCTTTCAAACCAAGCTTTAAATTGTTGCGTGATGTGAGGGTCTTAATCGATTTGTGGATTAAAGTGTGGTATTTTCCTAGGGTTTGTAGAAGGAAGGAGAAAGAAGAAGGAAGGGGAAATCATATAGAGAGGTGTTATCAACCCCCCTCTCCTATGTATTGTATTTATTCAACGGAATACAAGAGACATCTCATTTGGGTATTTAAAAGTATACCCCTCATGTATAATGTACCTACATATTCTACTCCAATGCAGCCCCATATACATCAACACTCCCCCTCAAGCTGGTATATACATATTGTGCATACCAAGCTTGCTAACAATCCCATTAAAGCGAGGACTACACAACCCCTTCGTGAACACATTGGTTAACTGATCTCCAGTTTCTTTACAAAGGGATTACAAATTTTCTTGGTCTATAGCTTCTGCTTGATGAAGTGTTTGTCAACCTCGACATGCTTAGTTCTATTATGGTGGATGAGATTGTGAGCAGTGCTGATTGGGCTTTATTGTCACAATACAACCGCATAGGGCCTTAAAAGTTGAATCCTAACTCTCTAAGAAAGCTACGTATCCACTTCTCACAAATCTTATGTGCCATGGCTCGAACTCTGCCTTTGCACTTGATTGGACTATAACTAACTGCTTCTTGCTATGCCAAGAGACAGAGTTACTTCCTATGAAGATACAATAACCACAAACGGACCTCTTATTAGTCATAGATCTTGCCCAATTTGCATAATTGAAAGCCTCTTCTCGAAGATCATGTCTTCTACGAAATAAGAGTCCTTAACCTAGACTCTTCTTCAAGTAATGGATAATGCGGTATGTTGCCTCAAGATGCTTGGTTGTGGGAGCATGCTTAAACTGAGTGACCACTCCAACTACATGAAATATATCTGGTTTAGCCAAGGTTAAATAAATAAGCTTCTCCACGAGTCTCTGATAATACTTAATATCAAAAAATTTGTGGCCCTTATATGTGTGTAGGCGATGGTTAAACTCAATCGGAGTGTCATAAGGTCTATATCTTAGAGTCTTAGAGGAGATCTAACATATATTTGCATTGATATAAAAGAGACCATACTTGGATTTAGCAACCATGGTTTTAAATCTCGGAGGATCCGGGATTGGATCGCCCAATCCAGATCGGGATTGGACAGGTCCGGTCCGATCCTGACCTGTAAATCGTGATCCTATTGGATCGGACGATCCAAAAAAAAAAAAAAAAACTGAATTTTTTTTTCAAGAGTACATAAATCATTCCCTAATTCTCAATAATTATTCTTAAAAGTTGTTAAATAACTTATAAGAGGTAAACTCCATGACCTTATAACGAATGATA
>JAOXJP010181992.1:0-12440 GCA_025762735.1 Platanus orientalis
ATAATATAGACCCTATATATATATATATATATATATATATATATATATATTATTGGTTGCATTCGAATTTGCATACCAAACAACTTTGGTTAAATCCCATAGTGTGATTTACTTCCATATTTTAAGATGAGATTGGTTGCAAAAAAACAACAATAAATCTTATTTTTGACAATGTGATAAAACACGAAGTGAAAACTATGAGTATTTTTTAGGTATTTCAAGGTTAGGGTTTCCAAATTGTGGTCGTTGGAGTTGAACTCAGGTAGAACTGTGGTTCCTTTGGATATGTGGTTTGTATATATAAAAATAAGAAACATAAGCCATGAAAAAAACGCATTTTCCTAATCCTTCTTGTGAATTGTATATAAAAAACTAAAATAAGAGATTGGGGGTATCTTCCACCAAAAGAATTGAGAATCCATTGCCGGTGATTGTAGGTAAATAAGAGAAGGAAAATGGGGTTTTTGCAGAGGTAAGGGAGAGGTAAAAGAATAATTTTTAAACTAGGATGGCGAAACAAATGAGGTAGAAATTGTGAGTTTTTTTTTTTTTTTTTTTGTTTTTTTAAGTATTGTCATGTGTCAATTCTTCAATACGCTAGGTCCAAACAGGGGAGAGGGCTAAGGCATTGTTTGTTACAAAGTAAACCACGAGAAAAGGAGGGAAAAGTAAAACCATATTAGAAAATGAGAGAAAATAAAAGTTACTGTTCATTTCATTCCCTTCTCTTCCTTTCCCTTCCCCTCTTATTCTCATCCTTTTTTTTTATAGGAATAGGTGAATGAACAAATGTATAAAGAAATGGGAAAACATGGAAAATGTTCAACACCCTAGGTAGTTTTACTAAGGTTTCCCATATAGTATTCCTATGCATTAAACAACATGAAAGTAGGGTTAAAGTACAGACAAGCCTAAAAGTTCAACTAAGGTGAGAATGACATTAGGGGCTAACACATCAATGCCAAAAATAATTTACACTTTTTAGGGGATGTTTTTCATTTGTTGACACTGATGTGTTGACCCCTATTGTCATTCTCACCTTAAGCTAACTTTAGTTTGTCTCACCAAATCCTTTGGGCGTTAACAAATAGGAGATGATCCACTCTCCAAAGAATATATATATTAAAAGGAGGGGTGCGGGCTACAGTGCCCACAAGCCCCCTTTGTTTTTAACACATTAGATAGTCTCTTGTGTTTTTGCTTTTATTGAACTAAAAAAAATTTTGCTTTTGGTCTTTCTCCCCATGTCTTTTGTTTGAACAACTTCCTTTCACCATCCTTTACCTTCTTTAGTTTTCATTCCTCTCTTCCATGTCAGCACTCTTTATCTTATTTATTTATTTTGGTCACCTTGTCAGTTTCATCACCTCTCTCTCCCTCTCTTCAAAGTTTCCTTATAATAATTTAAAAACTTATTTTTCTTTTTCTCTTTTTGCCAAATAATCAATTGGAACTAATTTTGTTGTAGTTTTTTGTAACATGACAAAAAAGACAAATGACCCATGTTAAAAGACAAAATAACCATGTTTTTGGGCTATGCTACAAAAATGTGACAATTCATGTTGGTGGGTTAGGTTTGTGTCGTGTCAAGGGTATACGATTATATGGCTTAACCCAAACCTAACCCATTTATTAATCATGTCAAAGCAAATTAACTCATTTTGACCCGGATTGCGTTTACAATCAACCTTAACCAGCTTATTTCGTGTTGGGTCTGTGAGTTATATGATAATTCGTGTTGATAAGTTAGATTCGGGTCATGTCAAGCTAAGGGTATGCAACTATATGACTTAGCTCGAACACAATCAGAAAAAAAAAAAACAGCAAAAGTAAATATAGGTTTAAAAAAACTCAATGAAAAAATAAAATAACACTACATTCAAATTTAAGGAATTAATTAATTTTTTAATGAAAACTCATTTTAGTTATTTTTGCAACCCATTCAAATTTAAGGAATTGATTTTTTTTTTTTTGTGAAGTCTTATTTTATTTATTTATGTATTTTATTATACCAATTTCTTTTCAATAATAAACCGGATCCTCTCCTACCACTTATGACCTGCTAAGGTTTTGTCCAACAACTGACAAGACACTATTGGAGGAAAAAATGAATTACAATGAAAAATGCAATTCACTTTTTCCCGCCAATCATCTCCTTCTACCTACTAGACTAGACCTTAACAAGCAGATCCTTTGTGTATCAATTATTATGCAAAGGATCTTCTCTGTCGGCCTATGACTTGCCAACGTCCTGCCTAATAAGTGGCAGGAGATGATTGGTGGAAAAAAGTGAATTGTATTTTCAAAAATTGTGATTCGCTTTTTTTTTTTCTTAATAGTGTCCTACCACTTCTAAGGCAATACGTTGGCAGGTCATAAATAGCAGGAGAAGATCCGGTCTACAATTACTAAGATAGTCGTGGAGTTGGCATTGAATTTAAGGAATTTTTTTCTCGGGGAAGGCTCTTTATTTATTAATTTCATGACTTTTATTTAGTCTTTTTAATTATTTTTAAATTAATCTGATGTTATTATTATTATTTTTATATCTCATTATTTGCTTTAACAAGTACAATTTTGGCTGATCACCCTTGTTCGCACGGGTGCATTTGCTAGTATTTATGGTATTCCAAATGCAGGCAGACCTGCCCTCAATTCTATATCCTAGTCCATTTTATTAACTTTTATACAAGATCCGTTAGATTGGAATGTATAAGGTTGGTATTGGATAATTACCGTTTAGTTTTGGGTTCAACAATCTTAAACCCTAATCAACGCCATCACGTCCATCCTTAAAACAGAACAGGGGTTCTCTATGCCGAACTCATGACTGGTGGGTCCCTCATTCCCAGTTGCCAGTTGATCTTGTTTGGTCTAATCGACTGAGAATCCAACAAACAAGAACGCGTGTCAATATTTTGTCGTGAATCGTGCATACATTTTGCGCTTGCGCCGTTGCACGATTCAGCCATCGTGTACGGCAACGATTTTATTTTATTTTTTCTTCTAAATATATTCTCCCAAAAAAAAAAAAAAAATCTCAAATTTCACTACTTACACGTCGATGCCCCGGCCCTCCCGAAGAAGCTAAAACTGAATTCCCCAATCTCTCCACCGTTCTTCTCTCATCTCTGTCCCTACTGTCCTCAAAACTTTTCTTCGTCTTCTTCAAAACCCTAGTTTCTGCAAGGTTTGATAGTTTCGCCCCTCCCTGCAAACCCTAGAAACCCTAGTTCTTCGGAGAGAGAGAGAGACGGTGAGCATGCCTCCTCGTGCAGCGAATAAGAGGGGTGCTGCGGCCTCTGCCTCGGCTAAGAAGCTGGGACAGAGGGCAACGAAGGCGGTTACGAAGCAATCGGAGATGGTACCGTCGAGTGTCGCCGAGGATAACAAGATTTCCGAAATGGAGGTTCAGTCGAGTCCGTTCGAGGAGAAGAAGGTTCAAGAACCTGAGGAGGTGTTACCGACTGCAGATGAGGACAAGGTTGTTACGAGGGAAGAGGTTTCGGTGACTGAGGTGGTGGTGAAGGAGGAGACAAAGATTATTGAAGAAGTTGTCGAGGAGAAGATAACGAAAAATGCGTCGGAGGTTTCTCCTAATCAGAACGATTTGTATGTCGAGGAGGAGGGAGACGAGGAGGAGCCGGAAGAGTGTAGTGATGAGGACGAGGAAAATGGTGATCCTGTGATGGCTATAGAGGAAGGTATTAGAAAGAAAAGTTAATTTATTTTGCTCTATATTTTATTTATCATTTGGAACATTTTTCTAATTGTTGTCAATTTTAATCCCATAGTGGCGAATTTTGGGCTGCTTGATTGTTTTCTTTTGGTTTCTGAAATTGGTTTCGCATGTTGTTCTTTGTAGCATACTTGCTGGGGTGGGAGGGGGGGGTTGCTTTATATACAATAAAGAAAAAAGAAGTAAAAGAAATGTAGGTTGTATGTATAGGATAACCAGAAAGGTGTTTGTATAGAATAGACGTGGAATAGTTGAATGTAGATTTGACATTATTTCTTATTGGAGACGGGCTTTATCCTGTTTGAGATAGTTGTTTGAGAACTTACAAACTGAGGATTATAGTTTATAAGTTTTGTATTTCTGATAAAAGTATAATGATTATACCTGTTGCATTAGTTGTTGGGGTGCCCATGTTTGAAAAAGTTTCTGTGGTTTTGGTGGATGGGATGAACTTAGTTAATATGCCAGACATATGATTTTGCATTAGCTGGTATCAGGCTTACATTGCTTGTTTCAGGAGTTTAGAGTTCTTAGTCAGTAGATATTTATTTAGTGGATCCATGGGGGTATCTTTATATTTATGCCTATTTTTGAGATAGGGATGGAGGAGTGTTTGCTGCCTTTTTTTTTGTTTGGATATGTGTGACCTGCTTTTTTTGATATTTTTTCTTGCATATAATTTTATCACCCAAAATTATCTGTCTCAGATTGATTCCCATGTCTTCTTGAGTGATCAAAATAAAAATTCCTCTAGAGAGATACAATTACAGGTTTTCTGAGTGTCAATACAGAAACTGAATATGCCGTCCTATCCTCAAGTTCACCCTCACACAGTAATGTTAACTTCTTAAAGGTAGCCTTTTTTTTTTTTTTGATAAATTAAAATTCCATTAAAGAAAAGGGATGAGAGATCCCCAAAGACTAACAAAAAGAAGGTAAGAGCTAAGTACAAGTATGATGAATTTTTTTTGTTGGGTGGATTCATCATTTTTGTTTACTTATTTTTTGTGTAAATCAGCCTAAAAGGGCACAACGACTGGACATCATTGTATAAAAAGAGCATCATGAATATGGTAGATTTTTTTTTCTTCCAATTTTAGAATCACATTAAGCTAGTTACTGTTAATCTTATGTTTTAGAAAATCGTAATGTCAATCACATATGTATGGCCAACTGGTTGTGCGCTGATAAAGACACTATTTCTCTTCTGTTTCGAGTACATTTAACTAGGACCAGCTTGATGTGCCACACTTGTCTTGTTATCCCGTTGCTATACCATATTTAAATTTGAGTTTAATGCATTTTGTATTAAATTTGAGTTTATATTTCCTTTCCAGAAAAGCTCAGGGAAGGGCTCTGTTGGATACTTAAAGAAGTATGACTAATGATGCTCCTTAGAGCTAGAAGGAATTGTATATTGTAGGATGTACCTGGCATGAAGATATCTGTATTAGTGTGCTTATGTTGATCGCAGGTTAGGATACATACTCATATTATTATATACAAAAATGGACATGGTACCTTTGTCTTTCATGTCTCTTGTTGCTTGCTGATATGCTGTTAATCACTTGTAAGTCCTATTTGTAAGTTGGAGTGGTGTAAGGCAGCCTATGGATTTTAAGATATCCAAGACTGAACTACAAGGGAAAGTGGTGGGGTTGAAAGGATGACTAAGAAGAGATTGAAGGGACTGTAACATATTTTTATTGTTGTAAATAAATTAGAAGGAACTAATAATAAAAAGATTTGAAGTAAGAGAAAAAAATAATAAGAGAGAGGAGAAGATCAAGAAGAGATTAAGAAGCATGTGTAAACAATAACTCGCGAATAGTTACTTGAGATGAAATAGATAGAAGAAAAAGAAGAAGATGGAAAACAAAAAGCGAGAGAGAAGAAATAAAAACAGACCTAACCTAGGATCATCTAGGATTTTACACAGTTGAAATCTTTGATCAAAATAAACTTTCACTCATTACATAACATACATTCTTTGTTTGTGTTGCATCATTCCATCGCTTGCATATTTATAGACAAACTCTGAAATCCTAAAAGACTCTTAAATAAAGTAGTACTTATATAAAAAACCTACAAATCCCGTCATGTTCTGATACCCTACTAGGATTTTTGGTCATAACTCATGTATATCACCTCGGATTTGCAATATCTTGTAATCATTGAAAATGTAACTAAATAACCCTTCAAATGACACCAAAATCAAGCCAAACGGGTAAATTTTGACTCCTCAAAATAAGGCCGAACTATCGCCTCCCAACAGATCCAGCTTTAAACCCTTAAACATACCCAACAAACAACACATCTCACCTAATTCCTAGTCATTCAAATTCTTGCGGAGCATAGGAACCCAAATATTACTCACCTCATCAAACTGATCCAGCAGCACCACCACCATCGGATCAATCGCCAACAAGAATAGATTCGCAAAAGAATCCTTAAGCGGAACCTCCCCAATCTATCTATTCTCCCAACGTCTAATATATCTACCCGAACCAAGCTTTAGACTGAAGAAAGTTCCAAAAAACACTAGAGACCTTTTGAATAGACTTTCATATACCACACCTATGTTTAAATCTCCACCCTTAGCTTCCCAACACAACATCTCACCAAATCTAGCCATCACTACCCTATGCCAAAGGCTCCCTCTCTCAACCCCATATCTCCACAATCATTTAGCCAAAAGTGCCCTACTATGGTGCCTAATCGATCTTAAGCCAAGCCCACCACAATGCAACAGACTACAAATAGTGTTCTAATACACAAAATGATAGAGATGCAGCTCCTTAGAATCATTCAACAAACAATTGCGGAACTTTGACTTGATTCTATTGGTCACCGACGTCGGAATAGTGAAGAGAGAAAGGTAGTAATTTGGAATTGAAGCCAAAATTGCCTTTAATAAGGTCAATCTGCCCCCTTTAGAGAAAAAGGGCCGTCTTCCAAGAGTCAAGGTGTAAAACAATCCTCTCAATCACCGGGTTCCCATAGCCTTTGACTTAAAATTTTCCCTTAGAGGCAAACTCTAGATATGACATTGGTAAGGTGCCAATTACATGACCCAAAATCCATGCCAAACTCTTAATATTCTCAACCTTCCTAATCAAAAACAACTCCCTCTTGGCCAAATTCATTTTTAAACCCGACACCGCCTCAAAAAAACAAGGAATACACCTCAAGAATCCTAACTGGATTGCCTCTGCATCATAGAAAATCATGGGATCACCCGCACATTGAAGATGAGAGACTGTACAAATCCCTAGAACCCACCGAAAACCTCGGGAGATACCCCTCTTCCACCCTTTTGATAATTTTACGCAAAACATCCGGTACCATGATAAACAAAAGAGGGGAAAGGGGATCACCTTGTCTCAAACCCCTAAAACTTCTGAAAATCCTTGCGAGATAACCATTATTGGAACCGAGAATTTTACCCATCTAACACAATAAAAAATCCAACTTTTTCCACTTTGCCCCGAAACCCATCCCTATCAAGCACATAGTCCAAAAAATTCCAATTGATATGATTATTAGCTTTTTCCAAATCCAACTTGCAAATCAACCCGTTTTTACTAAATAATCTTCTATCTTCAATACATTCGTTCTCAATAAGGGCACTATCCAAAATCTGCCTTTCTTCAATAAAAACACTTTGGGGTTGAGCAATAATACCATTCATGACCACCTTTAATTCTAAGAGTCAAAGTCTTAGATCTAATCTTATAAACACTACTAAGAAGATTAATAGGACGATAATCTTTCAGCTCCATTGCATTGTGCTTTTTAGGGATCAAGGGATAAAATGAATTATTCAAATGGTCATAAAAACTCTTCCGAATAATAGAATTCCTCAAACACCTTCATTAGGTCCTCCTTCACAATATCCCAGTGTTTTTGATAGAACGAAATAGTGAACCCATCCGGACCTAGGGCCTTGTCCCCTTTCATGGTAGAAACCACCATTCAAACTTCCTCTTCCAAAAACACTCTTGAACATGGAGCTGTCCGATCCAAAAATGTGGTCAAACTCCATACCATCCAGCCGAGGCCTGACAAAAAAATTCTTCCTTGTACAACTTTGTATAGAAAATTTCCACCTCATTTTGAAATTCCCCCAGTTCTGGGACCATCTCCCATTAATTGACAAGCCAAACATCCCAGATGGGAAACCGCTTTGTGAAAAAACTTCATATTCCGGTCTCCCTCCTTCAACTAGTTAATTCTAGAGCGTTGCCTCTATAAAATCTCTTCTTTTAATGCTAAACACTGAAAATCCTTTTGCGAAGAATCCCTTTCACCTCTTTCCTCCCTAGAAAGGTTATGCTCCTCTTCCTCCAAATCCAACTCTATAATCCTCACCTGACAAGCCTCCTTGTTCACCTTAAGAGAATCACCCGAATTTTTGTTTCAATCTTTTAACCGGACTTTCAAAGATTTTAGCTTTAAGGCAAAGATCATATATATATATATATATATATAATGAAGAGATAATAATAAGAAAAAGAAGAACAACCACTAGAAACCCCACAGCTCCAACCGTGGGTACTAGGTCAACAATAAAACCTGACTTTTATTTCTTTCAAATTTCTGCCGATTCATAAGGGGAAAACCCCCTTTTATAATTACAAATCGTGGGTTTTTGAAAGTTCCAAAATTTCACTCCCCCTTACAAGTATTAAAATCATGACCTTCTAATTGATGCAGGACAGCCTAGTGTTAGTTGTTAAACCTGCGGGTTATGGGCCCACAAGATTACGAGGACAGGCTTCCAGTCAAGGTTTTATTTAAACAGGTGGTAGGCATTCATCTATGGAGGCAATACCAGCAAGTTTAAGGCCACCCAACAGTACCCATACAAGATAGAACCCACACAAGAGGACTAGGACAGATTCCCACTTAATAATTTTCTCAAACACTTGATATGCGTACTGTTATGTGAGCAACACAGCAAGTTTAAAAGGACCCTGGCAGTACCTGAGTGCTCATAAAAAGACCAGGATTAAGTTCAGTATCCCAAAACAGCAAGTATGTTCTAAATTTTTAATAGAACAGAATTTCCAGTGCATAAATTTAGGAGATTGATTATGGAATTGTGCAGGCTAAAGAATATCAGAGTAAAGGCATCAGGTCCAAGTATATGTGCTGCAGGTATATGGGTTCTCTAAGGCAGCACAAATTAGGTTTTAATAGATCAAGTTTGCAGTACTTTGGGATTGATTTTAGGATATCTGTGGGTATAAGATTTAGTACAAAAGGTCTGCAGCAGGTCTGTGGGTTTCTCTTGGGCTGAATAGGATAGAACAATTCAATAAAAGAGGCCTTAAAAGGTGTAGTATGTATGCAGAGGCAAGAATTAAATAATAAAATATGGAAGCAGATTCAAAAAGGGTGGTATGACAGTAACCCAATGTAATAAAATACTCAGGATATGATTCAGGCATAGAAACAACAAGTATGTAAGTAAGATAAGCAAGTTTCAATGGCAATGGAGCAAGGGTTTATGTTCTGAGATTTGCAACAGATATGGAGTTGTTGGTTATTACTCCAGAGGTCTAAAATTGGTGAAACGAGGTGCTAGGAGTTAACCACAGGGTGTATAGGGTTCTACAATTTTCTGCAGAGCCACCCAAACCCCAGAAAGGTGGGTCTCTGATCTCAGAAGGTTAGAACAAATCTGGGGTTGTTCAGATGAAGCCACAGCTGGATTCAACTAAGCCCAGAGAATTCTGCAATGATGATTGTTTGATGGATATGGTTCAATTTGAAAACAAAACAGGGGTTATCCTTTGAGTTTCAAGGTTTCTTGAAGGAAAGCCTGAAAACAGATGGGGGTTTTCAAAGAAACTTCAAGAACTAAAGAAGAGAAACATAAAGAAGGAAAAGAAGAAATAGAAGTGTCTGTCATGCAACATCTCACCACACGAGCAGATGTTCTTGGCCTCTCACCAAGCTTGAACTAACCTAGGAATCTTTCACCAGGAAACCATTATCTGGTTTTGAACTCCAGCCGAGAGCAAGGAGGAAGAACTTCTCTTTATTCGATCATTGGTTCCATTACAATAGGGGTTTCCCTCTGTTATAACCTTTGGATCTTCTAAAAACCCATACATTATCGACTCCCCTTCTAAAACCCAAAACGATTGACTACTCTATGTTTCCCCTTATAAAAACATATATAATGGGCAAAAACCAAAAATATCCTAAAGCAAAAATATAAAAGACCCTATGTCCCAAACTATATAAAATAGTAAATAAAGGCTGAAATAATACTAAAACATGAATGAAGTCCTAAAACCAACATTGATATAACTCCAAGCAATGTGCCACGATGGCCTCCATGGTTGTCCACAAGTGGGCCCCACCAAAACACATGTCAGCCCCACATAGTCATCAATGTTCGCATCTATTCATCAAAAAAAAAAAGTCATCAATTTCCGCATAAAACTCCCCTTGTTTGAAAAAACTCGTCTTCGAGTTTTGTAATGAAGTGGAATCAACATTGTTGGGAAGCTTTGTCTGCGTAACCATATAACTTCTCCATAATGCAATCGCTGATGTGGACCTCTCGTCTTGCAAGCATCTGATAGGAGAAAAGCCTCATAATAACTCTCCTCAATTTATCCAAAAAAAAAAAAATTATAACTCTCCTCATGTACATCATCGGAAGTCACACCTAGATAAGAAACCACTGGCTTCAGAATTTGTAGTGCTACTGTAAGGGGCTGTGGATCTGAGTTGGACTGGACTTTGTCTTCAGCTTCTGGCTCTTCAAAATATGAGGCAACAATGTCACTTGTATCCGCAAACACCATTGGTTGATGCAGTATAATATACTTGATACCAAAATTGATGTAAGAAGTTGCCAATAGTCTCAAATAAGCCTGAATGATATGCGGAAGCAAATAAAAAGATCAAGAAGGGCTTTAAAGGAAAGAGTTTAGGATTACCCCAAAGCACTTGAATTTTAAGAAAGAAAGCTAGAGAATAAAAGAAATAATCAATAATAGAGTTTATTAAAATAGAGAATCAAGAAAGAGGGAGAAAAGGAAAAGAAAGGTGAGAAGAAATCCAAAGGGCAATTTTTGGAATTTCTATGTAGAACCCCGAAATTACCAAAATACCTTTGCAGAGGCGTCAAAAAATGGTGAAATTTTACGAGTAATTAGATGGGTATATAAGTGATCTCTGTACCAAATTTCAATTTATTTTGACAAATAAATATATATGAAAAGTTAGATTTACCAATCAACAGTGATGGGGAGAGTAAGAAAGTGATGGGGAGACATGGGTGTGGGATTTGGAAATCTATCTAGAAGTAGAGGGAGGGTTTTTGGAAGTTTATTCATTTTAAGTTGGGTTTTGGGAGTGACATTAGATTTTGGGACGATAAGTGGTTTGGGGAGGTGCCGCTTAAAGAGTCTTTTAGGATGATCTATTCCTTGGCTTTAGAGCCTTTTGGGAAGGTTGCGGATTCGTTTGACGTGGTGGGTAATGTTTGGGTGCCAAAATTATGTAGAAATCTGAATGATTGGGAGTTGGGGGAGATGATGGGTTTGCTTAGAGTTCTCGAGGGTGTTAGACTAGAGCCATCTCTTAGAGATGGTTGGGAGTGGGTTCTTACTAAGAGCCGGGGGGTGGGTGGGGAGTTTACTTCTAAATCCTTTTATGTGGAACTTTTTGTTCATAGGACTATCCCGTTTCCTTACAAGAGCATTTGGATCCCGGGCATACCTTCTAAAGTTTCTTTCTTTATGTGGAATGCTTATTTGGATAAAATTCTTACCTTAAATAATTTGCAAAGTAGAGACTAAAATTTGGCTAACAGATGTATCCTTTGTCTGAAAGAGGAGGAATCGGTTGATCACCTGTTTGTGCACTGTGAAATGGCGCTATGGTTTGGTTCTTTTTTCTCTCTATCCTTAACATTTGTTGGTCTTTTCCTTGCCACTTCCGTGAGTTGATCTTGGGTTGGTTTCTCTCAGAAGTGGAGGTGTTACCTTCTATTGTGTGGGTGTCCTTGTCGGGAGCTATTTGTTGGGGCTTGTGGAAAGAGAGGAATAGTAGAATTTTCGAGAGCAAAGCTCGGAGTAAGGAGGAGTTGCTTGTTTCCATGTACCAGTCTCTTTTTGATTGGGTTTGGATTCGGGCGGAGTTTGTGGATGGTGATTGGGTCACCATGTGGTAGGATATTATGTAGTATTTTTTTCTGTTTTTGTGGTGTGTGTTGTTTTTTTTGGGTTGCGGTCTTGGGCAGTTCACTCCCTGAGTGAAGCCTTGAGTCCTTGGTGTTTTCGTTTTCTTTCTCAATAAATTTCATCTGGCTTACCTTTCAACAACAACAACAAACAACCTTATCCCAACTATTTGGGGTCGGCCACACGAATCTTGTTCCACCATTCCGCTCTGTTTAGGTGCTTTATCTGTTGTTAAATTACAATCTGCCATGTCCCTCTTTACTACCTCAACCCAGGTCAATTTTGGCCTTCCTCTAGTTCTTCTAGTACCTTCAACTTGTATTGTCTCAATTTGCCTCATTGGTGCAGTCATTGGTTTTCGTTGCACATGCCCAAACCATCTCAATTGACTTTCCCTCATTTTATCACCTATTGGTACTACCCCTAAACTCCCATGAATGAATTCATTCCTAATTTTATCCTTTCTAGTCTTGCCACTCATCCATCTCAACATC
>JAOXJP010182003.1:0-12439 GCA_025762735.1 Platanus orientalis
CCTTAGGCAACCACAGTTTAAGAAGTTTAGGCCTTACCCTTTGCCCTTGCACAAACCCTAAAATCCATCATAAACACCTTAAACATGATCAAAACCTTAAAAGCCACAAACAAACCCTAAAATTAGAGATTGAGCCTAGACTTTAGAATGTTTAGTACATGCCTTAAAGTTTTCTATGGACATTCTAGTCACGAAGGTATTGCAGACATCAAATTACATGTAAATTTGTATTCGAGTCAAACTTTCCTGTTTTCAGAACCATCTTCACTCCTTCAAAATACATCAAGTGTTGATAACCCTTCATTTTTGGGATTCACCAATAATTGTGCAGCAACCCAATTTTCAGACAACCAACCACAATATTTTTATATTTTATTAGCCCTCATAAGCCTTCCTGTGTGAAGCATTCATGGCTGAAAAATTATGGTTTTACCACCCATGTTCTCGTAGTTCTGTTCATCCCGTACAATTGAGTTTTGACACTCTATGAGCCCTTGGAGCTTCCCCTAGCACCTAAAAGACATCCAACTAGCTTTCCCACATCCCAAATTCTTCAACCCTCAAAAGCCTGTCTCTCGCAGAATTTCAACAATAGACAAAACTAGCTCCCAATCCTTACCATAACCCAAATATAGGATTCATTGGAATGCAGGTTTGTGTATATTTTCAAGACCAGGTATCGGATGAATGATCTGACTGAACCAACATTTTGCGAAAATCTGGGGTTGCATTTTGCATGAATTGACCCAATTGAGATTTGACCAATTTGCCCTTCCAAAGTGTAATTGAATATTTTCTAGATTACCGTGTTATCACTATTCATCATCTTGCGGATGTTGAAACCAAATTTTGACCACGCCATTGTGTCTGAAATGCCCGAGAATCTTAAAAGCACTATAAGTTTGTGTCTATTAGAGATCGGTATGCCAAAAAGTGAATCCGGGCCGAATCCGTAAAGATTTCCCAAAATACCCTTCTTGTTCCTCCATGTAGCTCTGCAAGGTGGCTTCTCCCTTTAGTTGAGGGAGAGGCAATCGACTTGCCCAAAAGATCTAATTTAAAAATCTAAAAATGATCTAAAAACAAAATAAAAAAATAAAAAAGGCTTATAAAGGGGAAGATGGTGGTGGGCTTAGGAGGGACTCTCTCAATCTGACTTTCACACTCTAAGTGGTGCGCAAGGAAGGGGGAGGAAAAGAAGAGGAAGAAGAAGAAGAAAAGGGGGGAAGGGGTTGGCACAACTGCCTAGTCGACACCTCCTCTCCTTAGGTTTCTCTCACTCTCTCTCTTTCTCCCTCTTTCACTCTCTAGGTGAGTGTGTAGGGAGGAAAGGGGAAAAGAAAAGGAAAAAGAGAGGAAAAGAAAAAGAAGAAGCCGAAGTGGAAGGGGTTAGCACAGGTGCTCAGCCGACACCTCCTCTCCTCAGGTATCTCTTTACTCTCTCTCTCTCACCTAGTCAATCTCTCTGTCTCTCTCACCTGAGCCTGCACGGCACCCTGTGCCTACCGGCGCTCTGGCTAGTGACCCTAGCCCTCTCACTTTCTCTCTTTATTTTTCTCCCTTTCTTTCTTTTGCTATAAACACCTAACCCTCCCTCTCTCTATTACTCTCTCCCTCACGATTAGCTCTCTCTATTACTCTCTCCCTCACGATCAACTCTCTCTCTCTACCAGTAATAAACCCTCTCATGGCTTTCTCTCTCTCCTAGTAACCAAAACCCTCATCTTTCTTTGTACAAGCAAACCCCTTTCTTTCTCATTTTCCCTCTTTCTCTCTCTACCAGCAAACCATTTCTCTTATTTTCTCTCTCTATAAGTAATAAACCCTCCCACAGCTTTCTCTCTCTACTAGTAACCAAAACCCTCATCTTTATTTCTTTCTTTACCAGCAAATCGATATCTCTCATTTTCTCTCTATCGGCAACCAACCATCTCTCTTGTTTCTCTCTCTTTCCTTCCTTTTCTTTCTCTCTCTATTTGCAACCGCTAGTTTTTTGTCCCTCTCTCTTCACCGCCAAGACCTGAGGAAGGGTATTTGATATATCTTTGGCTAAGTATGGTTGGTTCATCTCTCAGCCCCTTAAAATTTTCAGGTGTATTATGCTTTCTTTCTTTTATTTTCATTTGGTATATAGCCAATGCTAGAAATTGTATGAATTGTAAGAGATGATAGCTTTTATGACCATCATTTGGCTTTTTTTTCAATAATGTTTATCATTTCTTACATGAACTGTAGCTTATTTCAATTGTTGATTATTGCATTTGTTTATTATTATGCATACTTACATTTGACTCGTCTCTCCACTACTCTGATGATCTTAGGTGAATCTATGCTTGTTTGATTTGTCATGTTACGTTTCATTTGTTTTGGTTTATAATTTTCAGGTGTTAGGAATGAAACAGTTTTGGTTTAGATTTATACAGTGATTAGTTCATCTCTTTTGATTTCTAGGTTCAATCAACAAGGTTACTCCCTATTATTGTTCATGTTTTGATGTTCCTCATTCTGTTTTTTATTACCACTGTTACTTCCTTTTAAAAATCTCAGAGTAGTTATATTTTGTTTGATGTAGGAGTCTATGCTCCTCTATTGGTGAATTTGGTTTATCATGTTCATCTTTTTTTAGATGAAATTCTATTGTTCAATGAGCATGCCTAGATTTCTATTGGGGTAAATACATGGTTGGATATAGTTGGTTAATCATTAAAATTCTGTGTGATTGTGTTCTTTATAACAGTTGTAATTTTGCTTTCTTTCGAAGAGAATATCACCTACACTGGGCTAGTCATGGTGTGATAAATGTAACCATGTGTAGCTTCCATTTTTTTTAGGTGAAAGTTGTAAATAAGGTTCCCTTTTACTGATCCTTTTCAAACATTAAGGATACTTAGTTCAAATTTGTTTTAGATGACCCTTGGTGCATGCCTAATGTTTGTTACACTCCACTTCCTATGAAGAGCCCTTTCTAAAAAATAAGGCTAGAACGGCCTCACTGTCCTATTACACCATCTTTAGCCTTCATTCTTTTTTTATGAATCAGACCCTTTTACTTTCCCCATCATGCATTGCATTCGTGTGTTGAGTCTTAAATCACAAGGTTTGAATTTTAATTAAACTCTTATAACATGAATCATGTTTAGTCAAATCTCCTGTTATTTGGGGGGCATTAGTGATTTTCATGATCCTTTTGACTTTAATTCAATCATGGAATGTGTTCAAAATTGTGTTCTAGGTGACTCATGACCACAATTGAAGTGTCCAACTGTTCTTGGTCACTAAAATGAATAACTTCATTAGTTGCGTTAAAACCCAAGTTCTTTAATAAAGCCCAAGCCTAACGCTTGAATTTTAGGGAATTAAATTTAAGCGTTGGAAGATCAGGCATTGGAGAAATTCAGGCGTTGGGATCTAGGACCCAACCCAATGAATCTTGACCTTCTCTAAAACTATACATAGGCAAATGACTCATTTGAATTCATCCATGTGCTTAGGCACCTCTGTGGGCCCTGTTTTCATCCCAACGCCTAAATTTTTATTCAAGCGTTGAGAGGAATTATAGGCGTTAGTCCTGTGTTAAAATTCATCTTTTTAAAATACCCGATGTTCTATTTTGGGCCTAGGGTAAAGGCCATAGACCATAGAAGGGGCCTACTCCTGTCTGTAACTTTTCACCCTTCTAGGACCCACATAAAGACTTCAAAACCCGAGAATAGTTGTAGGCTTCCAGCAACTGACACTTGAATTTCCTCTGAATTAAAATTCAGGAGTCAGAAAATTTAGGCGTTAGGTTTGTATGAGATGATCAATTCTCCCTTTTCTTTTAAGGCAAGTCCCTATATCTACAAAGGTCCCAACCTCTGAGATTGAACAACCTGACCCTAGGAGGAGTCACCCATCGCCCTGTAAGCATTCCATAGCATTGGAACCCACATAGACAAGTCAAAGACTTAAGGTTAGTTGCTAGTCTGCCCAACAACTAGCGCCTAACTTTCATCGTAAATTAAATTCAAGCTTTGAGAAATTCAAGCATTAGAGTGATATTCAGGCATTAAGTTAGTGAAAGACAAATGAAACCCATTTTATTCACAGCTTAATTTCACTCCTTAAATCACTTTAGCTATAAACCATTTCACTCCATAAACATAATCTAGGGATCCCTTCATTGTAAAGGCCTCTTTCAGCTTCCTAATAATCATAGTAAGGTTGACTATATGCTTGTGATTTCTGAGTATGTCCGATACCCGAACTTTACCTAGGAGACAACGCTTATGTCGTGGTTGCTATGTCAATGTGATTAGGTCGAGTCATCCTACGTAATCACTACCTTTTAACCTATCTAGACCTTTTACAATCTCTACCTTACGTTAAGGTTATATCGCAGTGGTTCGTGACCCTAGGACTTGGCCATAACCCAATTATGTTCTTAATACCATGTACTTTGGTACAATATAGTCCCAACCCCCATTTGGCTAACTTGTTCACATTTTACAGCAGCACGGAGTACTCTATAAGTGTACAAAAAATATAAAATGAATCAACCTAAAATAAGTCTTACAGTCAGATGTACTTGACTACTGAGATTAGCACACACAACAAACCCCCAGAATTGCATGTAGTTTGATCCCAACAAAATCCTAGGAACACCTGAACCACAAGATCCGATATGTAGGTAGATTGAGACTATGTCTCAGGTGCAACTACAATGATCACACCACGGGGGTGGTCCAGATCAATAACTTTACATTTAACAAGCATGTACTTTAGCGTAATTCAAAACATGTATGAATGAGATAAGCCATCTTAAAAAGGTAGGTATTTGGAGTACTTAACACCTTCCTCAAATGCAATTAAAGAACTTACCATTTATCTCAGGAATGTAGACAAGTATTAGGAGTCGAAGCCCTAGACCTTTGGGTCTAGACTTCCCCTCTTCCCCTGAAGAAGAGAACTAATATCCAACTCCATCTGTTAATCCAGAGTTGGTGGTAACTCCCAAAAAAACATGACTCTCTTGTAAAAGGGTTAGTAACCTTTAAGCATCGGCATCACGTGCCGAAGAGTGGGCCAGAAAACCCTGGGTGGGTGGGGGAATCTGAACCCCCCGGACTCCGATGTCCACGTATGTACTCATAACTTGATTAACTTGACTTGACATAGGGTGCCATTCCTAGTTTTCACCCTAAGTGTTGACTTAATTTGCTCCTTGTTTAGCCCCTATTTACCAGGACTAGGTCAGAGCATCGTTTTCGATTTTCACTTTAAGCTTTACAATATTTCTTTTGTCTTTGTCCCTTTTTTTCCCTTGTCCACAAACAGCTCTGGGCTTTTGGAAAGTGACCAGATGGGGTACATGCTCTTGTTTTAAGTTTGATTGAATGGTTAACTTGTGTATTGTTGACTTGCACTTAGAACTTCTTGAAGTGCTAAGGGAATTAAACGGGTGCTTTACTAAAGGAATTGTTTATTGGGGGTTTCAAGGTTTACCTTTGAATAGACAAGATTTAAAAAGATTTGAAAATATAAATGTGGGTGGCTCTTGATTAGAGACTTATTGGAATTTGAAAATCATGGTTCTCTACAAAATCCCCATTTCTTGAAGAAGATTATGGTTCTTGTACAAGATTTCCATGTTTTGAAAAAAATCATGGTTCTTTATAAGTTCCCCATGCTTTAAAGAAGATCATGGCTCTTTATAAGTTCCCTATGCTTTGAAGGAGATCATGGTATATATGGTTTCATAGTCAACAAATGCTTACTTAGATAATAAATGGCCTGTTCTTTCTTCCTTGTCTTGTCATGCTATCCTAGTACACAATCCATAGAGCTGTCATGTACAATTATATACAAAATCAGCGGGCAATCTAGCTTTGGAGAAATCAATACGGGTAGGCTTAATAGATACTTCTTGATCTTGTCAAATGAAATCTGGCGGTCGTTGTTCCATTGGGTTGGAATGTTCTTCCTCAATAGTTTGAACAAAGGTCCACAAATAGGAGTGAGTTAAGCAATGGAGCGACTGCTATATTGGATGTGGCCTAAGCAGCTGCATACATCCTTCTCCGTGTGAAGTGTAGGAATTCCAATGATTACTTTGGCCTTGGAGGGATCAACTTATATGCCTCTTTCACTGATGATGAAGCCCAACAACTTTCTGTGGTATGCTCCAAAAATGCACTGGTTCGGGTTTAGCTTTAGTCTGTATTTCCTTAATTAGACAAACAACTTTCATAGATGTTTCAGATGATCTTCTCTGTCATGAGACTTAACAATCATTTCATCAACATAAGCTTCCATCTCTTTGTTGATCATATCATGGAAGAGGGCGGTCATGGCCCTTTGATATATTGCCCTTGCATTCTTGAGACCAAAGGGCATGACTTTGTAGCAAAATATGCCCCAAGGAGTAGTAAAGGAAATCTTCTCATGGTCTTCTATGGACATCTTGATTTGATTGTAGCTTAAGAAATCGTGCATGAAGGACATCATCTTGTGTCCAATAGTATTTTCAATGAGCACATCAATGTGGCGTAAAGGAAAATCATCTTTGGAACTAGCTTTGTTTAGGTCTCTATAATTGATGCACATTCGGACCTTGCCATCCTTCTTGGGTACATGGACAATGTTGCCTAACCATTGGGGATATTGGACAGACAAAAGAAAGTCAACATCTAGTTGTTTTTGTATTTCTTCTTTGAGGGCTAGGGACCATTCTGGTAATAGATTCCTAGGCTTTTCTTTGATGGGATGAATATCTAGGTTAGTGGGAAGCTTATGGGTGACATGGTCTATGTCCAAACTAGGCACGCTTGCATAGGTCCATGCAAAGATGTCTATGTACTCTCAAAGTATGTGTAACAGGGCATGTCCCAGATTTGAGGTGCTAGGGGTCCTAATTTTTATGACTCTGGGCACGGGTTCTAACCCAAGATTAATCTCTTGGAGGTCATTTAACGATAGAAGATTTTGGTTTTCTTGGCATTCAATGGTGTCAATCACCTCTTTCGGCATTATTTCCTTATCATTCCATTCTTCTTGTTCATGTTTTTGAAAAGAAAAAACTTTAGTATGAATTTACATGAAAAGGGAATTTAATACTTGAGGAGAAACTGGACTTGGAATCATGCTCCAAGTTGCCTACATACCTGATGTTTGCACTAATCACAAGCTTAGTAAAGTTTGTTCAGTTGGGATCAAGTTGTGCATAGTTCTGGTCTTAGGGGGTAGACTAAATTTATATGTTTTTGAAAAGAAGCTAAGCCTAAAGTTACTTTTTAGGTTGCCTACATACTTGGCTTTTGAGCATAAGTGCTTTTAAAAACATTGGTCTATCAGGATCAAGCCACACATTGTTCTTTGACTACAAAGGTAAAGTGACTGGACCTGAAGTTGTGTCTCAAGTTTCCTACGTACCCTTTACAATTGCATTGGTCAAATGCTTTGGACAATATGAGTCCGTAGGGATCAAGTATACGTAGTTCTTATTAAAAAGTAGTGAAAAGAAAAGACTAAAAACTTTTGAAAATATGAAACAAGAGGGGAATAAGTCAGCTCTTCTGGGCTTTATTCCTCAATCAATCAATTAATCACCTAGTACTTTATTGTGGCTGAGTTGGCTTGGCCGATCTACTCTCTAGCATGTATGGCTACCCATGTTTCCGACATGTTGACCTGGTTAGGGTCAAGCTCATCTAGGTCTACCTCTCCACTTGTAATAACTGATTGTAGTGCCTTCATGATGTCTCGAGGGAGAGAGTAGACTTAGGGGAGCTATGTTATCCTTCTTATGTTTTGAGGTGTTGGAGGTTGAACTTTCCCCGACCTTAGGGACAAACGACTTAAAGCTAAACGTAAGGGTATAAGGAGCAACCTCAAGATGACTAATGTTTGGAGAGGGATAAGGATTAGTCTTATTTGTGCACATTCTGGGCTGAGTTTGGGTGATACTAATAGGGGTGATGGACCTTGTGGTTCAGTTGGCAAAGTGATGCATGTCTCGGGTAGATCAGAACTGGATGCAAAATGTTGTGCAACTGACTTTCTTCTTCTTGTTCTTCTTGAACTAGTGTTTTATCAGATGTTTGAACCCTAGGCCCGTGTTGTATGGCACTTTGATGGCATTCTTCCTTGAGAAAATTTTCCTAAGCCTTTGTCTAGGTTGAACTTCATCTTAGCCATCATGCAAAACTTTGGTAGAAGCATCTCAGCCTTCCTCTTCTGATTTGCTGCTTTCTCTCTGTATGCATAACCTCAAATTGATACGAGGTGAAAGTATTTAGAGCTTGCAGGTTTTAAAGCCCAATATCTTCTGCCCTGTCATTGTGATCACATCTATATCGGCTAGTACTATGATGACTTCATTACCGATAATGAACTTCGCTTTCTAGTGGAGAGTGGATGGGACTGTGCCTGCTTGATGAATCCACGGTCTTCCCAACAACATCCTAAAGGAGGATGGTATGCTCAGCACTTGGAATTAAACTTTGAACATTCTCCCTTCTATCACTAGGGGAATGTACACTTCTCATTGGTCATGACTGATTGAGTTGTCGAAGGCCCTTATGTCATATAGGTTAGGTTTCACACAATTTTAGGGGACTCCCAAAGTTTCTAAGGTATCCTTTATACAAATATTCAGGACAGACCTATTATTCACCAAAATTAAAGGGATATACATGTTAGAATGTTGGGCTGTGATGTAGATAGCTCGGTTGTGCACAGTGTCACCCTCAGGAATCTCATTTTCTGAAAATGTCATAACTCGTGGCATTGATATTCTAGCCACCATGTTCTTAAGCCTATCAAGTGTGATCGAGGAGTCCACAAAGGACTTTTTGAATAAGTCAAAAAATCTCTCTCTATGCTGCTCGGATGTCAACAAAAGGCCCAAAATCAAGACCTGTGCTGGTAACTTGGATAACTGCTCTATCAGAATAGGTGAGACTTTTTAATACATCTTCAAAAATCTCATTTTCTCTCTTTTCCTCTTCCTCTCTAGTAGTCTTCTATACCTCTATCTCAACTTCCTCTTTTATCACTTTCTCTTTTCCTTTCCCTTCTGGATGTAGATACATGAATGGTTTGTAAACTTTGCCTGACCTGGTAATAAAGGTTGTGAATTCTTCCAACTCATCCTTTGTCAGCTCAGGACCAGCTACTTCCCTGACTAGATAGCCCAAAGGGACTCAATTCAACAAATACTATATTTTAGTGGGTAGAGGAATATTAATGACTTAGTAAGGAGATGAAAGGTCAGTGAGTTGTGCATATAGTGGTGGTGGTGGGATGATATAAGGGGATGAAAATGGATCATAGGTTGTTGAACCTTCTTTATACATGTCTATGTCAGGAGGGAGGACTATTACTGAGCTATGTAGAGCCATATCCCACATATGTGCGAGCAGATGCTCATATTCCAAAAAGGGAATAGGTGAAGAGGAGTGTCCATTCAAGGTGGACACTTGGCTAGTGTTAGGTAACAAAATGATCTTTTCGGATTCTAAAATCTTGGTGATAAAGATGGAGGGGTTGAACTGAGTGCTGGTGAGACTAATCATATTGACCCCTTTAGGTGGTTGGTGATTGGGGAGTAGATTCTAGATGGTGTTTTAATTTTGTGATGGATTTGTGGGTATAAGGCCAAATGATACCTTACCTTCCTCAATCAGGTCTTGTATGTCATGTCTTAGATGGAAGCACCTGTCAATGGTGTGCCCCAGGGACTGGTGGTATTCACAATGTTCTGGTAGATTATAGCGGTAGGGCAGAGGGTAAGGTGGAGGTATCGGATCAATCAATTGTAGCAATCTCTTTTTAATGAGGTACTCCATTATGTACTTGTAGGAATATGGCAATAAGGTGAACTTTCTCTTTTTATTTTCTTCTCTTGTACAACTGTTGTGTTTGAGGAGGAATAATGTTCATAGCTGCAGGGTAGCTTTGAGTCAGCTGTGGCTAAGATAGAACATGACCACTATTCTGGTTAGGCCGAGGGACCTCAATGGCTTGAACTAAGTTAGCCTCTGGTCTGGTGATGGCTGCCTTCTTTGGCACGATTCTAGTGGAACTGATGGGGGCAATAGGTGCATCATGTACTAGACTTGCTCTAATGACCAACTTTACCTTTACGGCTTTGTTGACAACTTCGGTGAAGTTGCTTTGTGAGGTAGTCAGGAGAATTAGCTGGTAGGTGGGATCCAATGTTCTCAGAAAGGTAGATATCATGTCCTCCTCAGACATAGGGTGATTCAGGTTGGAGGTTCTTAGTCTCCACCTATAAGCAAAGTCCCTGATATTATCCCCCGTGATGGGTCTCTTTCTTTCTACCTCTTCCCTGGTTGCTAGCATCTCAAGGTTGAACCTGTAGTGGTCAAGGAATGACCATGTCAGGGTTCTCCATGTGCTGATATTGCTCTTATCTTGGCTTGCTAGCCATTTCGCTGCATTCTTCTCCAAACTATGGCCAAACAGTTGCACTAAGATATCCTTATCAGGTCCCCATTGAAACATAGAGTTGTAGTACATGTGTAGGTGCATTCTTGGGCATGTGGTAGCATCATATTTCTCACCATTTGGCTTTTGAAAGTTTGGTGGTAATACACCCCTAGGGTGGATACAGAGATTCTCAAAGTCCATAGAGATAGGGAACTACTGCCTTTTCATCACTGCTGTAAGCTTAGCCAACTTTGCACTGGTTTCATCACCCTTGGGAGAGGTAGCAACCTCCTACCCTTTCCTGCTTAATACTGATGGCCTATACTGTTCCTCTAAGTAAAAAAGGGAGTGGTGTTTCGGTTGTATATGGCTGGTAGTCCGAAGCAGGGCTTTGACATAGATGGGGCCCTATGTGTAGGACTAGCCGCAAGGCAGAATCGGCTTGACAGTTGTTAGCACCTAAATTTTGACTCAGGTTAGTTGATAGAATAAAGACAGCATGACAACATTTAATCATCATGAATCTAAGCACCCTTGGTTTATAAAGAGCAAACCTGGACTCTAGGAGGTTAGGCTTTCCCTAAGAGGTCTCTCTGGATATTTCAGTCACAAATGAATTAGTCAGAAGACTATATTACAGTCTCAATACACCATTTCAGGTCAAACCCTAATCCTGCAGCCAAGCATCAATAGGATTTTAAGGGTCCACATTTAAAGAGATCCACACATATTATCTACAATATTTTCCACCTCTATAAGTCTTCCCTCAGCAAAGCATCACAGGTAAAAAAATTACCATTTTGACCTTTTACCTTCAAAAGCCCAGAACTCATTATCTACCACTCAACTCACTGGATTTCCCTCACCCATATAAGCCTTCTTGTCATGAAGCATCACAGTTGAAGAATTCTCATTTTCACATTTTTTGACCCATGGTAAAAAATTATCATTTTACCCTTTTCACCTTAAAGAATTTACCTTTGCACCCTCAAAGGATACCTGAAGCTTCTCCCATCACCTGAATAATGTAATTTCAGATCCTATGCATCCCTACTTCTCCTAATTCTAAGAAACCCATCACAGAATAGGTATTGCTCTTGAACGACAATAACTTCTCAACTTATGATAACCCTAACGAAGAAATGACCCTTGCAAAAGCTCTGAAAGATTCATCTGATCTCCAAATCTAGAAAGGTCGATCACTGTATCTCGGCATCAACCTTAGCTTCAAATCTCTAGGTCTGAGAAAAGAATTTCAAAATCTCAAACCTTAGTGAAATCTCAAATCTTCCCTAAGGGTTCAGAAGGTTGTTTAGCTACATTTCACTCATATGGAGCCGAATATTCTCCGGACCTCCAAATTAGGATCAATCAATGTCCATCTCTCTAGAATCGTGAGGCCTTTGAAAACCTATCTAAGGAATATGGGATTTTATGGGACTTATCTATTCAAAATCCCTTAAATGCTTCAAAAGGAGCAAAAAACCAGGGACAAAAATTAGGTGTTCAGCCGACTCCCGAGAGGTCACCCAAATTTAGAAATTCAGTCCATCAGTGGCTATCCCACAGTAAACCCAGGACATCTAGAGTATCATAATTACATTAGATTATAGAAATCCTGTATTCCTGGCCATCATTTATGCTCAAGTCAGAACAAAGAACTTTTCCTTTGTATTTGACATGTGGAATGCCTTCAGAAATTCTCCTAGACTCGGAATGTAATGAGGTTAGGCCCATTTTCTTAGTTTCAGCATTGCCTTCAAAAGATCATTTCAAAAACTCGAGCATCGGAGAATGTCCAGTAGCTCAATTCCACCAGCCTTCAAGCAGCTATAGAAACTCATTATCTTTAAGTAACCCTGCTTCAAAAATCCTCTAGCAACTGCACGAGGATCCAATAGTCAATCTATGAGTTTGTGTACCTTTCAGACTCTGATAATTGCTTAAAATTGCATAATTATCATAATCAAAATGAGCATTATCACATTTATTTTATGTATATTTATAT
>JAOXJP010182014.1:0-12439 GCA_025762735.1 Platanus orientalis
TTCTTAAGGAAATGCATATACATATAATGTAAAACAAATTTTCTTTACAAATTAAATTAGGATTTCTAAGATCTTAGCATAACATGAAAAAATTTCATCACAAATCACTACAAACGTTAGGGTTTCTAAGGTTTTAACAAAGGGTTTCACAAGCATATGAGAAAACATTTTTAGATTCAAGATTTCACCATCACAAGACTTCTAAGAACTTAAGAACAAACAAAAAGAGAGTAAACTTTGTGTAACGACTTACCCAAGTTGCTAATCATTGGTTTGAAGGAAATCCTCTTCCAAAACCTCATTCCCCTTCCCTTTAACTTTTGTAAAATGGTTAGGTTTAGCATAAATTAGATAGAGAATGAAAATCTAGAAAGAAAACAAGTTATCTTAGCAGATTTTCTAAGTTGGGAGTAAAACTTACCCAATTGGGAAAGAACTCCCACACTTAGCTTAAGAACTTACCCTAATCTCTATAATTTTCTACTTTTTTTGTTATAATAAGGAAAAATGACCTAATTGAGATGTTAGTAGGGTTATAACTTGCCTATGACGAGATCTCACACGTTTAGGGAACCATTGACAGGTGACACGTCATAAAAACACATTTTGGGACAATTTCAGACTTGTTTTTTGTAACCTTCAGGAGCTGGGGTGCCCATCATGGGGGGTGCCCCAAGTGGTGCACCTCGGACCCCCGAGTGGTGTTTGGGGCGCCCGGCCTACAGAACCCAAAATTGCCCTTTTTTTCCTACAAAACACCTTATGGGAAAACAGCCATAATTTTCTTTAGAAAACTCTAAATTGGGCGTTGTTTGTTGCATTGGAAAGAAGACTCGAAGAGCTTTCCAAAAATGTATGATTCAAATTCTATTTTATTCAGGATTGGTGTCAATGGTCCTAGAAAGTTATCCCAATTATGAAACCAGGATAACTTTTTAACTTGAATAGTTTGTGGTTCAACTTAGGTTCTATACTTCTAAATTGGTTCAAGGGGTTCATAAGTCACCCTAAGGTCTATTTAAACATGTAAAATGATAAATTTACCCTTGTATGAATAAAATTATATATCTACTCTTTTAGTGAAATGTAGGTCGTTATAGAAGGAGCCCCATAAATAGCCATAAGCAATCGTACATAGGTCATGATCTAGCCATGAACACCTAAAGATTCTCGAGGGAAGAGGAAACTGGCATAGCCATGAGCAGAGACCTTGGCTTCTATAAATACTAGAGTTTTTGGGAAGAAAAGCATAACTTTATCGTCCACAACTGTTTAATTATTATTTATCTTTTAGTGTGATCTCCCAAATCATTTAGGTTTGTTGTTAAACACCTTCATATAAGTGCACCAGTATGGAGAGATGTCTCAGTGCGTTTCCAGTAGTCTGTTTTCTCAAGTTGTTTGTTCATTTAACTATTTCAGTTTACATTTTGCCCATTAGTCTGTTGGAGAAGGATGTACAGACGTATGAGCAAGATAAACTTTGTAAGTTCTTGTGTTTAATGCAATATTGGCTACTTATTTTTAAGACTGATTGTTTCTTCAATTACATTGTGGTGTTGAATATAGTTAAGTCCTTGTTACACAAGACAAAAAGAGCTCATTTGGAAGAAGGTACCCTCCCCTTCACAAATCACCTGAATTATTATCATTCGGTGGTTGGATAGATGACCAAAAAACTCTTTTATGTCTACCTGTTATCTGCTCCAATGCCTAGGATCATAGGAAAGACCAAATTTTATGTCCACATGACACTGGCACGCCGGCAAACCATTTTTGGCCAACTGTTATCATTAATCAAACAGAGAAGTAATCAATGCGAGGATTAGATGAAGAATTATCGCAGCAGCAGAATGTGTTGCAAAAGGCCCTCGATGCCGTCTCAGGCAAGCAGACAAGATGATTCATAGTTGCAACAGCAGGACTGAATCCAAAGATTTATTCTTCATTGTCTAATGGCACGAGGTATAGATTTGATTAGAAGCCATGATCAGACACAGTAGCTACTATTAATTTCATGAACGGAACACAACAGCTCCTTTTTTACTTTACTTTTTTTTTTTATTTTACGAAGAGCCAACATAAGCCCGATGGGGGGCCATGCGGAAAGCTTGTTGGAGTTGCACTAGAAGAAAATTCGTGAAGCATTGTTTCACTGACGCCAACAGCGTTTAACTCGTTTTCCTTATGAAATCTCACCACTTAGGTCTCCCCATAGCTATAAATGAGGTAAGGGAATTCCTGACATGGAAAACATATATCCTACGATTTAACTTAACTTTCAACCGAACACTTTGAAGATGGAAAGCCGTACAACTTTCCATAATTTCTTGTATTTACCTCTTCTAGATAAAAAGAAATTAATGTTGATCTCTAAGATATCGGGATGGATTTGGCACGCCACCTTAATGAATGCCTAAGGTTTGCCTGTATGCAGGGGTGGACACACAGCGTCGAAAAAGTGATTTATACTTTTTGGGGGGCGTGATTAGATATGGTTTACCTCTCTCCTTTCCCCGAGAATAGAAATGGATGATGCATCTACCTATGCACATTTGTTCAAGATTGGTTAAATATTAACATTGGTATAAGAGGGGAAAAAAAAAATCTCTTGTTATATTATATTGCTATTTTAGTTGGTATATATAGAAAATCCAGAATTTCATTATGTTTGAAAATGAATCTGCTAATTGTGTAAAAAGTTTCTTTTCGGCTAACGTCGTACATTGGAAGACTGGGGCAATAAGGAATCTTAGTAGGATAGCAGCAACTCCAATGATTTTGGTGCTCGATGAGGATTCCCCATGGACACGTACAGAAGAAAAAAATTTAGCCACCTATAATGTAATCATTTCATTTCAAATTTCCAATGCATTTGTAGCCATAAAGATGGCTCAAAATGAGCTCGATCATTCAGATTTATACTGATTTGTTACTAAAATTATGAATGGAGTCATCTTATGTTTTTTATAAAATGAAATGATATATGTTATCAAGCATAAGTCTGAATGAGTTCATTATGAACCAACACCTTTTGACTACAAATGCCTTAGAAATTTGAAATAAAATGATTACATTATAGGTGGCTGCCAAACACGACCTTAAATATCAAATTAGATGAGGTTGCATCAATTCTAGGAAAAAAAGGAAGCAGTAGGAATATGCCTTGGAGATGAAAGAGAGAATGTCGGTCACTAGAGCTGTACATGGAATGCTTATATTGCCAAGCTGCCTTTTTGGGTCTCTATTTGCGAAAAATCTAAAAAGAAAATGTTAGAAGGGTATGTGCTGAACGTCATCAAGGCTTTGAAGGGAGAAGATTCGTTGATCATGTGGGAATTAGATCTATTACAAAAATATTGTGCCTATTACTAACTAATTTTGAAGAGGTATCCATTTGGCATATTAGAAAATTTGCTAATAATTAAGGTGGCCCACTCTATCACCAAATATGGGGCAAGTCACTTCAAATCCTTACATGGACTTCATCCCTATTTGGTTGGAGAACTGAAGTGAGGTAGAGGTGAAGTGAAGTGATGTGAAGCGAAATATGATTTTCCTCAACTTTCCAAAAGGTGTTCGGTTGTCATTGGAAAGTTGAGGGGAAGTTAAATTTTTTAAAAGTTTTCAAGGAAATGCAACAATCTGGCATTTTTTATAGAAAATTCAAACTCCAGTTTTTGGAAAGTTGGAAAGTGGTTAGGTAAACTCATTTTCCATCTCTAAAACTTTATATACAATCAAATGTGGAAAAAGTTGTGCACTTAGGAAAGCTGATTTACTTTCCCCCAAAATTTCTACTTGTCATGCAATCAGACAAACTGTGGCTAGCCATAGTTTCTTTTTCCGGTAAAGGTGTTGTTTTCTGGGTATTGAAAACCATACAATATTATTAGCACTTTCTGAGTGTGGAAAGAGTAGTTCAAGGTGCTGCAATTACTTAAAATCGTGGACATGCAGCTTGTGAAGTAATAAGCTGTTGATTATCACATAGATCACAAACTGTCCAAATTGTTAGTTATCAACCCAAATAATGAGCTGTTCAGCTCATGGACTTTCCGTTCAGTTAATGAGCAGTTCAGCTCGTTATATTTCATGCAAACGAGAAGCTGTTTAGCGTCATGGATTTTTCACTCAACTAATGAGCACTTCAACTCGTCAATTTAATAAGTTAACACAACTCGTTGAATTGGTTCAATTCTCAAAAGCTTGAATATTTTATTTAACTTTGTTAGATTTGGTTCAACTCCATTCAGCTTGTTTGCGCAGCGGAAACAGCTCTAATATTCCACATGAATGAGATACGGACCTAAACTAATCAAGATCTCTGTAATAAATAATATTATAGTAGAAAAGAAATCAAATCATACAAGACAAGGATTTTACGTGATTCAACCAAGATGCTTATGTTCATGGGTGCCGTCCGTTCTTTGCTATATGAGAAAACTAAAATATATACAAAACTTACTTGTTCAAGCACTCGCCTTGAAACCCAAGCTGTTAACTTGTTACACCCTTCTCAACCTTATGAAAAAAGCCTTCTTTTTTCCTCATTTGAAAAAACCCATTTGCTTTTCTTTTATTCAAGGAAAAAACCTAGCGAAGACTAGTCAACAAAGCAACACTCTCACATGTTTTTAGATTCTCTCTTATATAAAGAGAACATCTGACGTTTTTGATCCTTGTTCAAACCAAAAAAAAGTACAATTCTCATTAATGTCAACTTCTAAAAAGAAAAGACTTCTACTTTAGAAGCTTTACTCTCATCCATTGGATTGCTTATCAATCTAACGGTTGATAAACAAGACAATCCCTACAATCTCCACCTTGACTTGTTTCACAGCCACCTTGAAGATATCCTGTTGTAGTATGTTCCACTTATATCTTTGCCAAGACACAAAACCTATGACATGTGCACAACATTCCACCTTAGCCCATATTCTGGAACCATCTTAGAAATACTTGTACTTGTCATTTTTAGTGAATTATGTGTATATATGTTTGGAACACACCTCCACCTTGAACCTTAATTATAACATGTTTGCTATCATTACAAACAACCATTGGCCTTGAAAAATCACTGCTACATATACCATCAAATCAAGACGGACTTAACACCATCCAACTCAATCACAACATGGTCAATGCACATATGCAGCTGTCCCAAATTGATTCACCTAGTTAATTCTATAAAGGGATTTCAATCCATCCTCTCCAACCGCAAGAACTTTTTTTCATCGTTTGTTACCTGGAAAACTATAACACTTGTCTTTGCCTCTACACAAGCACTTGTTATTCCATGCAACCCGTTTCCAAATCCCCATTAAGGTTAAAAGAATATCTTTAACCATCATATTTCCTATTAAATGATACAAATCATCACACTTTTTTCCTTTGTTAGAACCAAACAACCACGTGTGATTTTCATGGCTCCACATGTAACCCATGAACTCTAATTGGCTTAGTAATATTAAATATTTTCACATCATTGGGACATACACTACACCACCCAAAGTGTGAACCACTCTAGCAAACATCTTAATCATCACCATATTGAATTTGTGAATCCAATAATGCCAATTAGTCTCTTTAAGTTCACAACTTTAAAGTCAAGTAAATTTAATTTAATAAATTAAAACCAAGTGATCCGAGTCATAGAGGTGTCATTATCGCATTTCTCGAAGATAGTCGAGGCATCCCACTAGAACATGCAAGGGAATATGCCAAGCTACCTTCGGGATACAACTAAGCTCATAATCAACTCCTGTCTCTCAAAGGCTTGCACTGCCCAATAGAGACGTATGATACCTCCTCATGTAACTTATTGCCCTTAGAAAGTCAGGTGCCCAAGAATGTCCATGAAAAAACTTGTTCAAATTTTGTAAAAATTTAGCAAAATCTTCCCTTAACAAGTTGTTTAAACATATATAAGAAACAAGTCAAGAAGACATTGTTTACACCATCAACCGAAGTGGAGGTTTTTTTTACATAACACACTTCAATGAGGTGGTTTTATAACCCAAGTATGTAAAGCAAGAACTCCTCTAGGGAGGTGTTGATCCAAGGGGCAAGAAGATCAAAAGGTAAGAAAATGCTAGTGAGAAAGGGGTCCAAGAGTTGCCTATTCTCCTTCCTTTTCTTTTCTCCTATTTTCTTTCTTCCTTTCCTTCTCATTTTCTTCTCAGATTTCCTTCTCATGTTCAAGTCTTTGTCTTTGGGCTTCTCAAGCCCTTTTATATTAATTTTGGGTTATCATGGCCTTTGAACCACTCTCACCCACTTCCCTAACGTGTCCATCAATTTGGGAGACATGGGCAACCATTCACAAGCCAACTAATGACATGGGCCTCGGAGCCTGTCAATTTGGGTCAACCGCGAAGAAGCTCATTCCTTCGCAAGGTAGGTCTTCGCAAAGTGGGCCTTCGCGAGGTCCGGTTCCTTTGCAAGGTTCAGTCTCTTCACAACCTAGTTCCTTCACGAGGTTCAGTTCTTCACAAAGTGGTCTTCATGGTCCGGTCTTCCTCACAAGGTTCGGTTCTTTGCAGATCATCTTGGTTTGCTCACGAGCCAAGTTCCCTCATGGAGCACACTTAATCGCAATCAATCCAAGATCTGATATGGACCGTTGAAAAGGAATTTTGTGACCTAATGCAACTTACAACAATGGGTATGTGCAAAGTGAAAAGTGTGCCTCAAGTACCTAAGCCCAGCCCTTGCCCTCGCCTGTGCCCATACCCGTGCGCATGTACATGTGCACAAGGTTCCATGCACTTTGCTACACCATAGCCAACTTGGAGAAAGAGAGCTCTCTCAAAATACACAATGGAGAGGAGAGTCTTTACTTATAAGTTGCAAAAGATTTTGGTGAGTTTCCAATTTGGGACTAAATAAAGAGATAAATTTTCAAAACAAAACATGAAAATGTTAAAACAGGGGGAGCATTTAATGCTCTTCGTTTTCAACACACCGTCCCAACATCCATGATATCACAATTAGGCCCATCACCCAAGAAACAACATATGTCTTCTTTCTTGGAATGTATCAAAATGTTCCTTCTTGGAGCATATATGAACATGGCAACCTAAATCTAATATCCACTCACCATGAGAAAAAATGTTTATACCTTTGGTAACTGTAAGAACATCTCCATTGTGTTCCTCGTGTTCCTCTGTCAATGTTGTACTAGCATTGTCACTTTTCTTTCTATCAGCATGTTGTAAACAATTCCTCTTAATATGGTCATATTCCTTATAATGAAAACATTACACCTTGCCCTTTTTTCTAGACTTACAATTCCTAGATTTCCTCACAAATGAGCTTCCTTTGCAATTCCTTACCCAATAAACAAACCCAAAAATCTTGATATCTTTCAAGATTTGGTCTCATTCTAATCTCATTAGATATTAGATAGAAATGATGTTGTGAAGTCATTTAGGCTTACTATATCTTCCCCAAATAGTAACATTTTCACCAAGTTGTAAAAATTAGGAAGCGATGTAATAAGCAATAAGGCCTTGTTTTTTGTCCTCCACCTTAACATCAACTTTTCGTAGTTGATCTAATAGTTCGTTGAAGACATTTAAGTGTTCTGAAAGATTTGCATCTTTTTCCATTTTCAACCCATACAATTGTCACTTCAGATATAATTTGTTGGTAAGATTCTTCCCCATGTAGAATTTCTCCAACTTCTCTCATAAAACCAGTTTTAAATCCTCATCCATAATGTTAAATAATATGTTATTCACAAGACAAATGAATTGTGTTGACTATCCTTATCTCTATGTCTTGCCAATCATCATTCTCCATCTCCTTGTGTTAGCCTTTATTTCCCTACAATGCCTTAGACAAACCATTTTGTACTAATAAATCATTCACCTTTCTTTGCTAAATAGTAAAACTACCATTTCCATAAAATTTCTCCACAAAGAACTAATTGATGGAAACCTTTATTTTTATTGTGAATCAACCCAAAAATTTCAATAATCCCTTGAATAAAAAATATTTTTAATCATCAGTTTCTTCCTTTTCCTCCCAAACATGAACAGAAGCCCTAATACCAATTATTGATGCAGTAGAAACAACCATAATATTCCACGTGATGAGATATAGGCTTAAACAACTCATGATCTATGAAATAAATAATATTACAGCAGAAAAGAAATCAAATCACACAAGATGAGCATTATACGTGGTTTGGATAAGATCCCTACATCCATGGGTGTTGTTTGTTCTTCACTATATGAGAAAAGTAAAATATGTACAAAGCTCACTTGATCAAGCACTCACTCTGAAATCCAAGCCCTAGTTACACCCTTCTCACTCACACCTCTCAGCCCTATGAAAGAACCCTTCTCTTTTTCTCACTTGGAAAAAAAAACCTTTGCTTTTATTTCATTCAAGGAGAAAACCTAGAGAAGACTAGTAAACAAAGCAACACCCACACACGTTTTGAGATTCTCTCTTATATAGAAGTGCATCTCACATTTCTCACTCCTTGTTACAACAAGCAAATGTGCCTATTGGTTTTTGAACACGTGTGCTTATTGAAGTTGTCAGCATCTTATTCAACCGGACCATTAGCATCAATATTGTTCGTCGATTTAAGCTCAAGAACATAGAACATCAAGTACATGATCATCAAACTTTCTCTAGTTTCTTAATTAAACCAGTCAAACCAAGGTAGTAGCATATGATGTGCAAGGGATGATGGGCAAGCTAATTAACTCTGGGATACAATAAAGCTCAGGGAACTTGTATTCGCACATGTTTTTGTCAGCACACCTCCAAAATCTCCAAGCACCACTTAACAAATTCCAATTATACCCTTCTCTCTGTTAAACCCCTCCCTGCATGTTTTCTATGCACACCTCCATTTGAAACTCCCTCTAACCCGTGTCCAACGTCCAACTCTCTCTACCTCCTTCCTTCCTTTCTCCAATCGCTTCAATTGTTCCCTCCCTCCCACAGGCGTCACCGGTGACCAAATCATGCCTCCACGACAACAACGTGACCTACCATCAACCTCTAGAACTGACGACGTCGTTATCCATTGGTTAAGTAAGAGATTTTTTTTTAAATATCTTAAAAAATACCATCCAAAGAAAGTTTTTGAAAAAAAAAATTAGTTTCAAGAAGCATAAACATCAAACATTATACTTTAAAATTCAAGAAATCACTTTTATTTTAAAATTTGTGATTTTTTTATAGTTTTTTTTTAGATTTTTTTTTAATTTGGTGGTATGTTCAGCCTTACCAGGCCGAACGCCTTCATTCCTGTTTGTAATCACGATGCCGAATGCCTTCAGGCATATTCAGCGTCTCAGGGTTTAATTTGTTTTCTAATTTTTTTAATTCATCAAATATTTGAAAATATGTATTTATTGTTTTGTTTTCAAATTATATAGTTGAACTTTAGACACCATTAAATATTTCTAAAATATTTATTTTTTGTTTTTTCAATTTTTTAATTCATTAAATATTTCCAAATTATTTTTAAGATTTTCTTTTATTTAATACCTCTAGACACCATTCTAACATCTAATTCTTGGCATATGATAGATATGGAGGCTGGTAATTCACGAGTGGCACCGACCGCATCTAAGCAACGGCATAGGGTTGAGGACCTCTCCCGAGTTCGAGGAGAAGCGTCTTATGTGACTATCGAACATTCTGTCATAAACTCAGTAGTGGGTGAGACTGTACCTACTATAGAGCAAGCAAAGGTGTCGCGGCCACCACTGATCCCCGATGTTCCTAAAGCTATAGAGGACCCCACCCTATTAGACAGCTATTCCACACATATCGCTTCATTGAACTTGTATACTGTGCTAACATTGTTTGTTTCTTTATTTTGCAAGAGTGTGACCTACTTAAATGCATTCGCCATGCGGACAAGATTGATGAGTGGCAGGTAAAGGTCAAGGGTGTCCAGAACTCTATGTTTATGGAGTTGGTGCTTCAGTCGAGTCTATACCCATTAGTGCATGCATCATACTGGTCGGTCAACCGAGTAGTCATCTCCGCCTTTGTTAAGTGTTGGTACCCTAAGACCAACACATTCTACATGCCATTTGGGGAGCTGACGATTACGCTTGATGATGTCTACACTCAACTTGGGATTCTAGTGACAAGGACTCCCATCTAGGTTGAGCCAGCCCAGTTATCTAGCAGAGAGGCTAAGACACTGGGGGTTAGAGTGGAGGAGGCACAGGTATAGTTAGATAGGGCACGGGGTCAAGCAGTGAAGATGGAGTGGTTGAGGCTTAGATTTTCAGGGGTTACTGATGCCTAGAGTGTGGATCAGATTACATATGCTGCCAGTATATTTTGAGGTGTACGTTGTTTGCAGACAAGACATGGACACGGGTACCCATTTATTTTCTTGAGTTGCTACGAGACCAGGATAAGGTCAATACATACACATGGGGTGCTAGAGCATTGGCTTATATTTATCGCCAGCTTGCAATTGCTAGCCGGATTCAGGTTAAGCAGATGGCAAGTTATGTTACGTTGCTCAAGGGATGGATTTATGAGCACTTTCATCCCTAAAGCCACATCGTAACATGGACTACCTTGATGACCAGCCATGCGTGCAACGTTGGAGGCCACGAAAGGAGAGGGGGTCCCTTGGGGACAATTTGAGGGCTTTACGAGAGACTATTAATCCATGGGTGATCCATTAGGTATTGTTACTTATTTTTTTAACATTTTCGATATGTTATTGATGTATATCTTGGTACATGTTAATAGTGTATGACAATCCTTACTATATTAACGTACATTTTATCTGGTTTATGTAGGTGAGATGGACACCATACACCGATTGCAAGGAACACCATGCATTCCAGGACATTGCATACTTTCATGGGTTATTGAGGTTCTTGGAGATTGTGGAGCCCTACCATCTCATGTGTGTCCTACGACAGTTTGGACGGCGCTAGGTCATCCCCCCTACTCCCATAGCACCTATTCAAGGTATTTGAGGTGCGTCTGCTGCCACGTATCGGCCAGTATACGCATGTTTGGAGCAATTCTGGGAGGTGTGGGAGAGCCACGTGCTATCTGATGTGCATAGATCTGTGCCAACCACGTACCCCTTTGAGTATGCCACTGATCATATGGGGTGGTATCAACATGTGTCCCATATACATGTACAAAATCCACTTTATCGATCTAGTGGTACACCCCAGCCACCGATGCAGGGTACCATACATATTGATACTGTCAGCTAAGTATATCGTTTAATGTTTACATGTCTATGTTAATTACTTTATTATTCATTCAAAATGTATTCATCCTAAATTTTTTAGTATGTTTTATTTCAACACAATGAGCGTTCGTTGTAGATTATCCAATCTCTTATGGATGGCGGTATCGAGGAGACGCCAAGGGATCGATTGGTCAATACATTGCATTGTGTATGGTAGGTTTTACAATGTGGCATTAACACTACATCCCTAGATCCCCATTCCCTATCTTTATCGGCTGCACAACTTTCATTGACTCCCCATGCTCCATAGGCCCCACCTTCTCCTCCTAGTGCTCCACAGGCCCTACCTCCGCCTCTTAGTGCTCCACAGGCCCCACCTCCTCTTCTCAGTGCTCCACAGGCCCCATCACCTCCTCTAACTGCTCCACAGGCCCCACCTACTTCTACTACTGCTCCACAGGCTCCACTTGCTTCTACTACTGCTCCACGGGCCCCACCTACTACTCATAGCATCTATACGCAGAAGAGGCGTCACAGGACATGACATTATCTATGGATGTTTACTATTTTTTGTATTATATAGGGGATGACCCCTAAATACTTTGTACTTCATTCTATTTTGTACCCCATTATATGTCATATGTATTAAAACACTTTCTATGTAATGAACAGTCTTTATCTTTATCTTAATCCTACTACAAAACATCTTGTATGTATTCTGTTTCACAATTAATGACCTTAAACAGGTAAAAAATGATAACATGATAATAAACTTTTAAATTTACTATTACTCAACCAATGGAGTATCAAGGAAGTGAAATGGATTGAAACAGAAGCCCCCACCCAGGTTAAAAAAATATCAAGTTTCAAAAAAAAAAAATTTTTGTTTAAGCCTATTCGACATCCCAAGGCTGAATAGGCTTAAGCCTGTTTGGCACCATGATGCCGAACAAACTTAAACCTATTCTACACTATGATTCCAAACAGGCTTAAGCTTGTTCGGCCCTGAGATGCCAAACAAAAACAGAATGTTTTTTTTTTGTAGCCCTAATATGCCAAACAAGAATCAAAATGAGTACAAAATAAAAATTAAAAACTTTCAATTTCATTAATATGTCAAAAAATTACATTAATCACAGTCAATGTTCTATTCATGATCCCAAAATATGACTAGAAGGATACAATAGATGTACAACAAAATAAAATATTATATCAATCGTCGCTCAAATC
>JAOXJP010182025.1:0-26467 GCA_025762735.1 Platanus orientalis
ACTATAAATGCCCCCCCCCCCCCCACCAAAACCCAAGCCCTCTTACATGATTCCAGTTTCTTACTAACCCCCCATTCTGATTATTCTCACACCCATTACATCTTCAAGCCCAGAAAACCAGCTCCTTGGCCCTCTCGTAGATTTTACACGAAGGTTCAACATGATCATTGAAGACTTGGTTATTTCTCTCTAACCAAAGAGACCAGCAGATTGCCACCAGCACCATCCACCAAATTTGCCTCCCTTGAGGTGAGAAGGCTGAACATCTCCATCTGTGTAGAAGAGTAGCTAGGCATGGAGTTGGAACCCATTCTAGTGAAATGTTTCTTAGCATTCTGTAACACACCTCCTCCCAAGCAAAGGTGCAATGGATCAATGTATGCTCAACTGATATCCATTGTAGATATATTCTCCAACACTGCTGTCCACATGAAGTAATGGACTTTGGAGGCCGCCAATTGGAGCCATATTTCTCTCCATGGGATATAAATCTCTTGGGATGCATCCAGCTGCTTGAAACAAGATTTCACTGAGAATTCTCCTCCCCTTCCTGTCTTCTAAAGCCTCTGATGAGTTTCCCCCAAAGATATGTTAATGTCTTCCAGTCTGCTCTAAAGTGTTGTAATGGCCAGGAATTGGACTCTAAACCTATCCTCCTCTTTGGATTCATCATAAAGAAAGTTCTTTGGAGGAGAAAACATATGGTGCCATAGGCTGGTTGTGGGCCTTCCTTGACGGGGTGTGTTTTCTTGACCAGCTTATGGCAGCCTTGGGCTAGTTGATGATGCTCTTGCATCATTTACATTTTTTTTTTGGATGAATAACAAAGAATTTTATAAATGAGAGAGAAGGAGAAGGATACAAACATATAGCCAAAACAACTACACAAAACAACCAAAAGAAAGAAACAAACTACATCACCACTTCAGAAGCGAGTTCCCTTCAAATATAGAAGTTTGCCCACCACTCCATTTAACTTAATCTCTGCTAAGAAATGGTGTATCCTCCACGAGCCATAATTCTTCCCCCTTCCCTAGAGATAACCGTCAATGAGTCCCCCTCTAAGTTGCATCCTGTCATCCCTTTACTTTTCACAAGCTTCAACCTTTCCAACAAACCCATGGTCTCTGCATGGATAGCATCACAAACCCCAATAGGCTTCCCTTAACCCCAATGATGTTTCCTTAGCAATCACGCATAACACACCCAAAAGCTGTTGGCCTCGGATTTCCGAAAGAAGCACCATCAAAATTGACTTTGCACTTCCCATTATCTGGAGGCTGCCACCTTTGCAAGGGAGCCTGATCAAACCTATTAGAATTCAAAATGCAAGACACCTAATCCCGAACCATGTCATTCAAGGAACAATAATTGAACTCTTTTTTCACAAGAACCCAAGAGCTAATCTCACAAACGATAGAATTAGTGATAGCCCACACATTCCTGGCTTCATCAAATATTCTTCTATTCCGCTCCTTCCAAATTCCCCAAACCATGCTAGGAAGAATGATTTTAAGAAATATTTTGTCCCGCTCAACTTTAGCACGTCTTCCCCAATGACAAAACAACTTATCCACAGACTCTAGCATAACAAAATGCAGATTGAGCGCTTCTTTGAAAAAATTCCACACTTTTGAAGTGAATCTACAGTGAATGAAAATGTGGTTCCTAGATTCCGCATCCAACCTGCACAAGGGACAAATAGAGGGGGGAATGCACAAGAAAGGTCTTCTTCTTTGTAACACCTCTATCGTGTTCTGCTTTCCTAGGAATGCTATCCAAGAGAAAGCCTTAACCTGAGGAGGGGCTGCAGACTTCCAAATACATGACGATGGAACTGGAATAGACAAGGGGGTGCTTTTGGTCAAGATGGAGAAAAAAGAATGGGAGGAAAACACATCATTGGACGAAGGGGTCCACTCACGGGAATCCCTCTCATTCTTGGCTATAAAGACCAAATGGAGGGAATCCATAAGGTCTCCGACAATAGAGATTTCCCACTCGTGAGGATCCCGAATGAAAGAAAGATTCCAATCAATCCCATTCGACCCTTGGGAAAGGACCTTAGCCACCTTTGCCTCCTTATGAGAAGTTATAAGGAAAGTACAAGGGAAAGTTAAAACAAGAGTGGTATCCCCCCGCCATAAGTCCTTTCAAAAGCAAATTCTTAGCCCATTCCTAAGGAGAAAACGAGTATAGGGGTAAAATAGGTGACTCACCTAGGTAATGTGTTGCCAACAAAGGGAGTGAGCTCGAGGGAGATTCTGGTTACAGTCTCACCCACTAACATCTTACCCATGTCTGCTAAGGATGATGTAATGCCATAGACTCCCTTGTTCCACCGTGAATTTTCAGTTCTTCACAACCATTTGCCCAACAAAGCCACATTTCTCTCCCTGAGGCGACCTAGACCAAGACCCCCTTACTCCTTATCCTTCTCCACCACCTCCCATTTAACCAAATGATTTTTCTTTTGCCTCCCACCTTCCCACAAAAATCTTGCTGATATCTTTCAATCACATGAATAACTTTACTAGGCATTTTGTACATAGACATGTACTACACTAGAATGTTTGATAAAGCCCCTTTGATCAAAGTAATGCAGCCATCAAGGGAGATATAAGATCTTTTCCAACAACCCAACTTCTTAGAAACCTTTTCCACCACCGGGTCCTAGAAAGCCATGGCCTTCGGATTCCCACCAAGCGGCATGCCTAAGTACTTAATTGGCCATCTTCCCACCGAGCAACCCATAATTGCAGCAAATCTAGCAAGACAGCTCTCCTCAACCTCAATCCCCATCACACTAGTCTTGAACAAGTTCACCTTTAAGCTAGAAATTGCTTGGAAAATCTTCATACAAAGCTCATCTCTTTTGATGTTTTCCAAATCTGTCTTGAGGAGCAAAATCGTATCATCGGCAAACTGAAGATGGGACACAATAATTCTGTCATCCCCAATAATGAATCCTTCCATATGAGACTGACTTCTTCCTCTTTTCTCAAGATGGCACTCAGGTCATCTGCCACCAAAGAAAAGAGAAAAGGAGAAAGGGGATCGCCTTGGCAAAGACCCCCAGTAGCTTTAAAGAACCCTTTAGAAGTACCATTTATCAAGATCGAAAATAAAGGCTCCATAACACAACCATTCATCCAACAAATCCGTCTTATCACCGAAGCCTTTTTTTTCCGAAGAACCCAAAACAAGAAGTCCCACCCCACCCTGCCATAAGCCTTTTCCATATCTACCTTGCAAACCACCCATTTGTTTCCACTTCTCCTTATCGAATCCACACATTCATTAGCAATCAAAAATACTGTCTAGGATTTGTCTCCCCTGAATGAACACACTCTGAGTAGCGGATACCACCTCTCCCATAACAATCCTAAGCTTACAAGCCAATACTTTAGAAATTATTTTATATAGGCTAGTCACCAAACGAATCGGATGATAGTCTCCCATATCACTAGCCTCCTTAATATCGGGAATTAGGACAAGAAAGGTAGACTTCATAGCCGTGCTCATAATCTCCCTTTCAAAAAATTCTAGGAAAACTATCATCAGATCATCTTTGATAATATCCCAACATTCTTGATAAAAATGTGAAGAAAAACCATCCGTACCTGGTGCCTTAGCCCCTTCCATATCAAAAGTAGCTTTTTTTACTTCATCCTCTATGAAAGGCCTTTCAAGATCAACCACATGGGTCCTTTGGAGACAACCTTCAAATAGATTATCAATTAACGGTCTCTCCCCTCAATCTTTTTTATACAAGTTCTCATAGAAGGAAATAGCTTCATTGGTAAAGTTCAATATTTCTTCCCCCTCTACCATAAGATGTAAAATCTGATTTTTATCCTTCCTTCCATTGGTAAGCTTATGGAAAAAAATAATCTTCCCATCTCCTTCTCTAAGTTACTTGCTTTTAGCCTTTTGGTACCAAGAGATTTTCTCCGCTTTGATGTTTCTCTCAATGGAGCATAAAAACCCCTTCTTTTGATTCCCAACTCAACTGACCTTCTCCCATCCTTCTCTACCATCTTGTCAATATCAATCAACTCTGCACATAACTTTTCTTTGTTCACCTTAAGATTACCAAATGTTGTTTTGTTCCATTCCCGAAGCTTGCCTTTCACAAAGCAAGCTTTTGTATAAAGCAATATCCACCCCATCCCCCAACAACACACTCATTCCACCACAAATTAATCAAGTCCTTGAAAGCAGGATGAGTAGTCTACATGTTCTCAAATTTGAAAGGCTTCGGGCCAAAGTTGTGAGCACAAGTTTGCAACACCACCGGCCAATGATTGGAAGTAAGTTTGGTTCCTACCTCTTGGAAGTAATGCGGGTAAAGATCTTCCTAGCCACCCGAAACCAAAAACCAATCCAAGCGGCATAAAATTGGATTATCTTGGCCATTTGTCCATGTATACTTAGCATTGCACAACGGAACATCCCAAAGGTTCCCTTCTCTAACAAACTCCTCAAAATCTCTCATACTTCGAGTGATTCTCCTACTAGGTCTCTTTTCATTAACAAAGCGGATCACATTAAAATCTCCCCCACCACCTCGGGCCCCAACCACCTCTCTTTAACCTCTTTAAGCTCTCTCCTAAACTCTTATCTATTACTAGTTGTTGTGGGACCATACACCCTCGTGAAAAGCCACTCATGGCCAAAAGTGAGATCCTTAAGGGTCAAAGAGATCGAAAAACTAACTATCCATTCTTTAGAACGGCTAATAGTAGAGAGATTCCAAGCACATAAAATACCTCCCGTAGTGCCCACCACAGGAACCACCCATCATTTGGATAGCTCAGGGCCCAAAATCCACTTTACAAGTTAGCAAGACAGTTCCTCTTTCTTTGTCTCTTGAATCACCAAAACATCATAATTACAACTCCTGATGACCTCCTTTACCAATCTTCTTTTCTTCACACTGCCTAGCTCGTGCACATTCCAGGTCAACACAATCATCGAGTAACCTTGATAAAACCTAATATGCCATTCCTCTTCAACGTATCCCCTACTTCACTAACAGAAGCATCCATCATATCCCATTCTAACTTTTTTCAACTCCCCGTAACCATGGTCCGTTTTATTAAACTTACCCCTATCAACCGACATCTTGAGATATTTTGATTACTTAAACTTGTTACCATCCCCATCACTAATAGTTAGACCCATCCTCCCAATAAAAATATCCACCTCTTCTTCACAACAGTCCACATCCTCTAAAAGTTCAGCTGCATCATGACCCGACCCTCGATTCGGGTGGCATTCTATCACCTCTGTAGAAATAGCATGATGATCATGGGAAGAACCTGAAAGAGACATGCACAAGCATAGGTTGAGAAGGAATGGAACAATCAATGTTCGGATTACCTGAATGAGTGGAAGAACAAGACGTTTGGTTCAAATGCAGCCCCTCCTCCAAGTTGCAACAAGTCGCCAAGAGCCCCCCTTCAACAGCCTCACCACCTGAGGTACTAAAGTACTCAACCAGTCTTCTAAACCCATTTGGAAAATGTCCACTCCCAACCTTCTCATCTTGCGATAGGTATTCCCCTTTTGAGTCAGAGGACTCCAATCTAGAGTCCACATGTTGCTCTCCCCCTTTAGTCACACCCATACCTTGAACACTGCTAAGTGTGGAGAATACGACCTCCCTTCCACCAGGGGTCATATCGTCTTTAACAAAGCAATCGTTCTTTTCCTCCTGAGACCACCTCTTGTAAAGACCATCAACCAAACACGCTGGAAATTTCGTCAATACCTCATTTTTTTTCTCGATAAATTCGTCAATACCTCATCACGATCAGACGCACGACCCATAATCAATCCCCTCCCATTCTTGGGTGAGACGGAACCAATACTAGGGCCAACATCTTCCACACATCCGTCGTTCAATCCCCTTGCGTCAGGAGCCCCAAAAGGATACGACTGAGGACACCTTTCCAATTTCCCATGACTAGGATCAGACCGGTAAGTCTCCCCCTTGCTTTGCCCCTTTGTATCACTTGACCTGGCATCCAACATCAACCCTACATTTCCATGGCAACCAAACTCCTCATTGCAATTGCCACTCCCCTCAAACAAAGCCTCCGTTTCCTCATCAGAAGCTTTAAGATGCATAAACTTTACAATAACTAGAGAGGAACTATACCCTTTGGAAGCCTAAGTCCAAGATTTTTCAAGGAAAGAAGAAAGGGGGCAGATGTCCTTGGTAGGGAGTATTTTAGTGGGTTTATTTATTTATTTTTAACATGTAATAAGACTTTTTTGCAGCCATAGGTTAGGGGTTAGTGTTTAGCAATGTCTAGGGGATAATTTGGGTATTTTATGTTTTTTTTTTAGTCAAATGAGGGTTTAAATTAGTGCTGGTTTTGTGGACCTATTAGGGGGGGTATTTTGGGGAGTTTAGTTCATTAAAAAAAATGGTTTAAAAACCCTATTGATGTAACGATTTGGGCCATAGGGAATGAATAGAATTTGTCTTTGAGAAACCCATGCGTGGGCAACTGCTTCTTCCCCTCCTTTACGAATTCTCCAGGTGAGAAACATCTATCTTCTTCTTCTTCCATCTTCCTATTTTATAGCCATCAGAATTTTCTGCAACAACACCAAACCTCCACCCTTTCTTCTTATCACCAATCTCTATTCCCTTTTTGTTTGATCAAAGCCTTTTACCCAACCCTCTTACAGCCCTGTACGACTCTTCTTGTGCCCTTTACCTTCCTTAAAACCCTACTCCTATTAAATAGAAGCAAGTTGTACTATCACCAGGCGTCACTTATGCAGTCTGCTTGTAGCAATTTTTTTTTTTAAAACTTGGAGCTAGCTCTTGGGGAATATTCTTGCACTTTTTGAGAGGTTATTGGGTTATCTAGAAGAGGTAAGAGCAATATTTTGATATCTTAATTGTTGTTGGAGTTGTGATCAGTTTTCTAGGTTTCTCTACTGAAAACTCTATTAAAACACCTTTGCTTAAATAATCGTTTTCTAGTTTATATAGCTAGAGACATCCAAATTCTGTGAAATTTGGAGGAGAGTACTCCTATAGTTTGCCTGGAAGATTTGTAGAAGCCCGAAAATTTTTGATGCGTTAGAAGAGTATTTTGGTAATTTCACACTTTTCGGGAAAATTACGAAATTTCCACTGGGGTGAAAATTTCAGGGTTGATTAATTGGGATATTATTTGTTATTTGAAATCATTTACAAGTGTTTTGCATTTAAATTTTACTTGGTTCTGTATCACTTTAACCATCTCTGGCGAAAGCAGAGAAAATCTGTTCCTATCGATAAAATTAAGGCTTGGGCTTGAATCAGAGCCTAACTCGATATGACCCTTTAGCTCTGGTTCGGTTTGATGGTTCGCTTTACGAACCCAAACATGACTTGGGCTGCCCCCACCGGTCTAGGACTTCATGGGCTTTCGGTTACTAGGCTTAACAGAAGAAGGCCCACCTATTTTGAATTTTGAATTTTGAATTTTGAATGTCTTGCATCTCAACATTGATAGTTTTAAGTCCAGGGGTAGAATTGGAATTTCCCTTGCCATCCTCCTTCTAACAGGTTCTAGATTCATCACCGACTACCATGTCAGAACCCTGAGGAGAGGCAAAGATTTCGACGTCACTAACTAGAAGAACATCCTCCCCTATCAACCGCAACGATAGGACCCTCGGAATTGCCCGAAGATCACAACCAACAAGCTTAAGGTGAGGAGCATAAATGGTTTGCACAAGAGGCCTCAAATCCTCTGCTACAACAACCCCACCGCACCTCTCCCCAATCACCTTGAAGCACTCCCTCTTCCAAAGCTTGCTAGGGAGACCTCATACTTTAACCCACCAATCCCCCTTCAGCATAGATTCAGGAAACGATTGAGCAACAGGCACCCAATGACGAAGAATGATGATACCCTCTTCGTAATCAATCGGCCCTCTACAAAAAATTGTTTCCACAACCACATTCGAGACAATAGAGCAGAGGGCTCTATTAACCGGCTTCCCCACCGGTAATAGGGGCACGCCAGTCCTTTGACAACCCAACTCCAATGCAAGCTTCGCATTGATCAGGTCCCAGTCGACAGGAGCACCCCACACTCCACAAAGAAAAGCACAATCGCTTTACATCCCCACTCCTGTGGGCTTTCTTAGCTAATATTTGTCCTGAGTCGCCGGAAGCACATCCGCCTTGAACTCAGAGGGAGGAGGAAGCAACTTCTTTTTAGACTCCATTATCATTTGCAAAATGTATTTGATATTTATCCACCCAGAAAAATCAGAGTCCGTTGGAATAACAATGAACTGATTATTCTTCTCCTTTCTCCACTTGGTGACCTTAATGAACCAGCCCATATGAGTTCGATCCCCCCATGAGGAAGGTAGTAGCACCTTTCGAGTGTAGGGTTTCTCGGAAAACAACATCCAATCGAGCGTCCTTGGCCCGATTCAGAAACCCAATCACTCTTTCACTCAAGTCACCATCGAAGGTGATAACGTGAGGCCTTCCCTTGTCTCTCTCCTTGATGGAGAAATACCCAGGCCCCTGGTAATCGTCAGTCCATATCTCAAAAGACTTCTGCTTGATATTTAGGAAACACTTCATGACGTTGCTCAAACTCGCCGGAGAGATACTCGTCGGAAAAATTTCATGGTAAATCTAATTATGAGAATCCAGAATCAGAATAAATAATCCCCGCATCATCTACATTTTCATAAGTTGAGTGCTTTCATCGCTATTACTATTTTCATTCTAAAAAACTGATCACATGCTTTGTATTGTGAAATTCAACTTGCTTAATCATATTAATTTTTTCATTTCTTAATAAATATCCCAAAGCTTGTAGTACCTTTTAGTGACTCACATTTAGTTATATTCATAATCTTTATGTCCTAATCAATTGGCTTTATTTTCTCTTTTGATCAATATTCCAAAGCTTTTACTATTCGTTGATTGATGGTATTTTTTGGTAACTCATATTTAGTTTCATCAGACCTTATATTGGAGTCACTATATCCATGTTCTTGGTTATCTTTGTTTTCTTTAATAGTCACTTCTGTTAATTTGGTGAAGAGTTTGTCATTATTTTTTTTAACGATCTCTCATATTACTAATTCTATCACTCATATCACTGTTTTTCTTCACATGTCATCCAGACATAGTAAAGCCTTCAGGTCAGCTGACAGCAAATTCACAAGCTGGATTGACTCCCTTTGCTGCACAATCAGGTTCATATCATGTGTTTCAAGGCTCTAGTAAAAGAATAGAGATTCCAAATGGCAAGGTACTGGTTTACTGTCTTGCTATTCTCACCTTATTATTATGCATGGCTTGTTATAGATGAAGGTTCTCTTCTCATGCTTGAACTTTTGTCTTACACAGGTTGGTGTAATTATTGGGAAAGGAGGAGATACAATAAAATATCTTCAGCTTCAGTCAGGAGCTAGGATCCAAATAACCAAGGATTCAGAAGCTGATCCATTTTCGCAGACTAGAGATGTAGAATTGACTGGCACACAGGAGCAAATTAATCGGGCCGAACAGCTAATTATGGATGTAATTGCAGAGGTGCACTCTTTTTTCTTAGTCATACTACAAGTGTCGAGTGTAATTGCAGAGTTGCAGTTCCTAATTGACATCTGATGTTATCGGAATTTGTAATGCTCCATTGTTCTTTACAAAGCATGTTTTTTTTTGTGGGTGGCACAGACAGAAACTGGGGGCTCTGGTCCATCTGCAACTCGTGGAGTATATCCTGTGCAACATGGAGGTGAACAATTTACAATGAAAGTTCCAAACAACAAGGTGATTCTAATAAACTTATCTTCAATTTGCTTGAAGCAGATATCAATATAATAGCCTGATTCAGATTGTGCATAAACTGTTATTTTCCTAGGTTGCTATGATCATTGGTAAGGGGGGTGAAACCATTAAGAACATGCAAAGCAGGTCTGGAGCTCGTATCCAGGTTGGTAAATTTTGTCATATGGGGAAAACATGAATGAATTTTTAATTGATTATCAATTGTATTGTAGTTGTGTATTTTCACAGTTTAAATCCGTGGCACATTATTTTTACAACACATAATTGGAAAGAAATTGTAGTTTACATGCAAGATATTTCTAAATTTTAGCAATAACTTAGAGCCAGTGTTCCTAAAGAAATGTGAGGATTATGCCTCAAGAATTGCTTCGAGGCTAGTGTTTAGAAGAACGCCTTGAGGCATAAGGCTCACACTGTGAAATGTTGGGGGTGGGGGGGGGGGGCATATGCTTCATAAATTCGAAATAATGTTCTTGACATGGTATTAAGACCTTAAAACTATTCTTTGATTTTTAATTTATTAAAAGAACTTCACTTATGATTAATAATATCTTCATCTTTATTTGCATTTTTTTTCATGTTTGATTTTTTCTTATATGAATAAAGGTCATACAATTTATGTATTTATTTATTAAAAAAGTTGTGTTTGTGAGGCATATGCTCTACTACTCCTCAGTGTTGTGAGGCTTATGCTCTACTACTCCTCAGTGCCTCTCTTTTTAGGCCAGTGGAATGCTTCATGTTGTGCTTTAGTGGTTGAAAATGTTGTGTAGGGCGTACATGCAAAAACATGTTCAGATCTTAGTATTCCTTTGTTAAGGGCAGTCCATTTATATATATATTTTACCAAGTAATGTTGATTAATAAATCACTTGATTGGCATGATTTAAACATATGGACCCTTTATTATGGAACAGAATGATGGGCACTCAATAAAAAACTTGTTCATAGAATGAGTTTGGATGAGATAAGGATGACGAGATGGATGATTTGCAAGACTAGTGATGTAGGATATTTAAGAATTAGGCATCTACAAGCTGATTATGATGGGAGAAGGCAAGAAAAAAAAATTAAAGAAAAGCAAGAACTCAAATCTTGGATTCAAGAAAGAAGGAAATTGAATGTAAGCAATTAAAAAAATTCAAGAATGTAATTAATGATAACAAGAAAGCAATTCTTGAATTAAAGAAAAGAGAGGAGAAGATTAAAATGGAGAAGAAAAAGATGATGATTAAGAGCATAAAGTTTAAAGATAAATAAGAAGAATAAAGAAGACGGAAAAGGAACTCACCTTAATATGAGAGGTTTGGAAGAAAATACCAACCCAAGTCATGGACTCCAAAGAAACCAATTCTTTATTCCAAATAATCAAATCTCAAAACTAAATTACAATCTAAAGATCCATCTATTTATAAACTTAAATCACTTAGACTCCTAATCTAACTAGGACTCTTAATTAAAGTTCCCTAATTGCAATTAGACCATTGGCTATTAAAGCCTTATTACATAAAAACGCTTTCCTCATGTAAACTCTATTAAAACACTCTAAAACAATAAAATAAAAGTCTAATTAATGTGGTCTGCATGCTCCCCTCCAAGGACTAGCTTTAGGCTTGACCTTGGGCCTCCAAAGTGGGTAATTATTGTCCATCAAATGAATGGTTGCCGCATCAACCCCCCCTCTTAGAAAACTCAACGGAGTTGGGGTGGAGGTCTAAGAATTCTTGCTCCATCATGTGGTGCAGGTTGCCATGGAAAAATAGATTACTTCTACTTCGGGTTTGGTTGCACTTGACATATCCCCTGTATAGTAAACATGTGGTGTATCAACCCTGTGATTCCTTTGGTTGCTCTTTCCTTAGCTTCTTCAGTCTCAGTCATCTCAGCCTCTAAAACCACGTCCTTAGTTGGCACATATACTTCTTTTTTCAGTTCATCTTCCTCTAGTGGTTTCTTCTCAGTAAGTCCCATAAATTTGCTTGGACATTGGGATTTATGATGCCCATAGCCCTTGCGGTTATAAGATTAATTTTCTTTTGACTTCGATACGGATTTCTCTGAACCTCTGGATCTAGATGGAGAAAATTGACATGATGTCCTAAGCGGAGAAGATATCATGGTCTGCTGAAGCCTGCTAGTCTTTCTGCTCAAAGAAGCACTGGTATCCACATAAGTCTTTCTATGGATCCAGAGATTATCCTCAATATAATGGACTGCTTGAATAGCCTCATCAACTAAGGAATAATACTGGTAGCAAAGACCCTATGAAATTTGCGGATGGAGACCTTGTCTGTACATGGACACGAGGATCTCATCAGTCCATCTGAAGCCTGATTTGGTAGCGAAGTGTTGGAACTGCCTGGTGTACTTGCCAACACTTGAACTACCTTACCTGAGTTGTGATAGCTGAATATGGGTTCGGGAGCAAACCACTTTTTCATAGCCACCTTCATATCACCCCAAGTTGTAAAGTTACCATTACCAGACTTAGAAAGACTCTTCTTGTATGTGCTCCACCAGATCCGAGCTGTCCCAAATTGCAGTTTATGCACTTTAGAAACCTCATGTATCTTAAAGAAAGACTTCACTCTACGCTTCCGGTCAAGGAAAGCATCCACAACCTGCTCACCATCGAACTCAAGCCCATGTACTTTGATGTGTCTATCAAACTCAGGCTGTGTGGGGGTATGTGTAGTCATCTCTCGGTGTCCTAGTTCCTGTCTATCAAACTTTTGAATAAGATGCTCTTTGGTTCTGCTGGAGCTCTTCTAAATTATATGATTAAAATTTGGCAGAGTCGATTCTTGAGTTACAGTCCTATTTTTCTATTTCATATACGTATTCTGTGATGTTTGTGTTTAATTATTGCATTTCTTTGTAATCTCGTGGATACTTCATGCCTAATATTTGGTTTTGTGTTCTCAATTACTCAGTATTTATGCATCTTCATTTTCTAATTTTTTGTCTTTGTATGTCACGAGCTTGATGTAAATGGAAGTATCAGTTGCTTCTTGATTAGATATCATTCACATGAATTTTATGTTATTATTATCTGATTCATTTCATCTGTTCTTTTCTTCAGATTATACCATTACATCTTCCACCTGGTGATACATCAACAGAAAGAACAGTATATATCAACGGAACTAATGAACAAATTGAGGCTGCCAAAGGATTGATCAATGAAGTAATCAGTGATGTGAGTTAAATTATTTACTTGGTTTCTGTACTTAACCATTTTCTGATTGCACTCCTGAAAGATTAAAAGATAAAGGTTAACAAGGTTCAATATTGATAAACTTTCCTTACCATATATATATATATATATATATATAGAGAGAGAGAGAGAGAGAGAGAGAGAGAGAGAGAGAGAGAGAGAGTACAATGTTGTCCTCAGCCTCTCAACACAGCCCAATCTTAAGAACTCTTGATGAAATCACCTCAACAACCCAAACAAGGAATTATACAAAGATTAATAGTTTTTTTGTTTGTTTAGCACTTTCCTAAACACCAATTGGTTTGGAAAAACCAAAGTCCGATACTAAGTAAGGAGATTATCAATAACCCATCATCTGCACCAAGAACAAAGAAAGAAAAAGAAGAGCAAGATGAACCCATGGATATTTCACAGGGGTAGCTTAGGGTTTTCTGTGTACCTTCTTGAGATTGCAGAGAGAACCGAACTGGCTCTCATTGCGGTTCAGCGGCGGAGTCAGGAATCCTAGCCAAGAGCTTCCCTAGCGAAGACTACCCTTTTATATTTAGGAGACAGTGAAGAGAAACTGACTTAGAAAAGAATATTAATGGCTAAAGTAGTTTGGCATTTTTTCTTGTTCGATGTATCTTAAGCTATATATTTATTCATTTTGTTTGTAATCAAAATTTGAACTGTTCAAGAGATGCTTTTATCTCTTTTGGATTTTCTTATTGGAGCAACCGCGCAACACAAATCATATCTTCATTAACAATATACATGTCGACAACTGAAGACCAGATAACATATCGAAAAAAAAAAAAAAACTGAAGACCAATATCTCTTAAAAGAAAGCAAATCCTCCGCAACAAGCTTAAATAACATTAAACGGAAACTGCATTCAAAGAATCACATCTATATTAAGAAATTGAAATTGAAATTGCAACATTGAGTCGGAGTTTTAATACAGGTGTTGCATTGCAGACTTAAATGTGGGCCATGTTAGAAAAAGCTGTTCAAACTGGATTAAAACAAGCTGATTTTAGAAACAACCATCCCTAACCTGGTTGAGTCTTACCATTCACAGCCAAATCAGGAAGAAAGTGGCGGGTTATTGGATCGGGTTAATCAAACGTGGAGACTTGTGACAGTTCAAGTGGATTACAAGTCTCTCTCTATTTTTCATTTTTGGGATTCTGGTAACAGATGATACCTCATGTATTGGAACGTCGCATAAGAGTTGTGGATTTACACGGGACAATGGGTTGTTTGTATGTATGGCAATGTTTGACATGACTCACGATCCCAACATGAAATTAGCATGTCAGGGTTGAATGTAAACCGGTTTTGGTTCAAAGTGGGTCAATCTCCTATGACACGATTAATAAATGGGTTGGGTTCAGATTGACCCATATAATCATATACCCTTAACTTGACACAAATCTGACTTGCCCACACGAATTGCCACACAACCCATAAACCTGTCATGAACCCGACACGAACTTAGCATATTTGGGTTGACTGTAAATGTGTTTTGGGTTAAAGCAGGTTGACCCTCTTTGACATGATTAATAGATGGGCTGGGTTCGGGTTGAGACATACAATCGTAAACTCTTACCTTGACATGCCAACCCTAGTTGTTTGCAGGGGCAGAGCCAAGATTTTTTGATAAGGAAGGGGGTGGGGATTGACATTAGGGGTGACACATCAGCACCGAAAAAGTGACTTACACATTTTTTGGGATGCTTTTCACTTTTTGGTGCTGATGTTTGGGCCCCTATGTCAATCTCACCTTTGGCTTACCTCAGGTGGTCGCACCAAATCCTCTGAGAAAAAAAATTAGTTAAAAAAATGTATGAATATGGTAAAGTGTATATCATTTCCTCAAAGAAATACTTCTCATTTACAATTATATACCATTTGTTTACAAAAAATAATTGCCGATTAAAAATTCTTATACAATTGTGGCAATTCTCCACGACGAGGCCTTATGTTCTAAAAGCGTTGAATGATCTTCTCATTATCGTTGCTATTAAAAACATCTTTATCAATGTAAGTGAGTAAACAATAATTCATCCAATCATCTTCCACGTATAACCTTAACTCAACACAATTAATAAATGGGTTGTGTTGGGGTAAACCCATATACTTGTATACCCTTAACACGACACTCAACCCACCAGCACAAATTGTCATGCCTACTTATGTGTCTCGCAGAAAGGATCCGTCATTGTCCATGGTTTTGAATCATCTCGAGTTTGAATGGACATATACCACACCAGCTCAAGAACAATGTATGACAAAGGGTACATTGTAATAAATACTACTGATTTACTATGTATTTATCGTAAAACCCTCCTTTGACCCATATGTATTAACCTAAACACCTTTATTAGGCCATATTTCATGCACTAGTTGGTAGTAGTGTGATATTTGTCCATTCGAACCGGAGATGATTCAAAATTGTATATAGAAATATATGGGTTATAGGTGGGTACTACTATAAATGCACAATATATATATATATGTTAAAACACCCTTTGTCAAATAGTGTTACTTCCTTAGCATAAACTAGTGTGTTACTTGTCCATTTAGATTGGAGAAATGATGTGAACCCTTCGTCCATCACGTTCTAATAGATAATTTTCCTTTGAAAATCTCATTTAGATCTTTCGTTTCTTTTCTTTCTTGTATTCAAATTTAATAATAATGTTTCTCCATAATTATTAATAAGATCTATCAACATTCTAATTCCTTATCAAATAGTTGTCGCATTTGGATCTCTAATTCTCATTGGTTTTTAATTTTCTTTTCGTGTTCAATCAAATAAGTTCTACCATGGATTTAGGGTGTATTTATGTGTTAGATAAGGGAAACAATTAAACTTCTATTAAAGAAGCGAAGAAAAAAATGTTTTGTCTAGGATTTTGGTGTCCATGATTAGGAATGACATGTGAAAGAAAATTGGCATGAATTTGGGTGAATTAGAATAAATTTCAAATTCTCACATAGTTACTCAACGTTTCATCTCCATGGTCATAGACACCAAATTTATTATTGATAAAACATCAACATAGATTATTCATTTAAATAAAATAAAATAAAATAAAATAAAAAGACAAGATTGTAACTACACAATTAGGAGAAACCTTGATTTAGATAAAAGAAATATATATATATATATATATATATATCATTAAAAGCAAGTGACATTAAAACAAGGAAGAAAAAGAATGATTGTCTGTATTGACACAGGCTTTATAGGCATGCCATTGATTGACACATGATGTGTGTTTTCAAATTTGGTGTCTTTTTTTTAACACCTTTGAACCTTTAACACAACATGTATCAGCTTATAATTCACCATAAACACTACATTCGCTTTGTCATTGGATGATAACTTTTTTGAATTTGGTGTCTTTTTTTTTTAACACCTTAACACTTTTTTGAACCCTTAACAAAACATGTGTCAGCTTATAATTCATCATAAACACTACATACGCTTTGTCATTGCATGATAACTTTTTTGAAATTAAAGAGGGGGCAATTGCCCCCCTTACTCCTAAACATTATAAAGCATTTTCTTTCTTACTATTATTATTATTTTGGAATTTAAGCCTATGTAGCTCCGCCCCTGGTTGTTTGGTTGCATCATATCGATTGAATTTTGTTTGAGCGTGTTGGTCTATATCTGGAATCTCTAGACCGCGATCGGCCTATTCTCCTCATATGGAAACAAGGATATAAGCATTGGGAATCACAAGAGCCAAGAAGCAAGGTTTTACAACTTTGTTGATTTTTTTTTCTTTGAGCCGAGGAGTCTTCCCTCCACTGTTTGGTTAAGTGTCAGGGAGCATGTGGGCAAGTGGTATTTGAAATCATGCCTTTAGATCAGTAAGCGTTCCTGTTGGTATGCCTTTGTCCATTAAGGATTGGCTTTAGGGTTAGATAACTTTTAAATGGGCTTCAAAGGAGTTGCGACGTCGGATGCTCCAAAAAATTGCTATACTTGTCGGCTTATCTGGATCCAACGGAATCAAGTAGTGTTCTAAGGTAAAGATTTTAGTTCCTTCATTTGGGCTCTCTTATTACAGGATGCTTAGGGGCCTGGACCGGTGCAATCAACAATCTGAATCTCGTAAAGAATTGCAATCAGGGGTGACAATATTTGACACGAGTCCAACACGAAATAAGCTAGTTAGGGTTCACTGTACACGACTAATAAATGGGTTGGGTTCTGGTTGACACATATAGTCTTCTACCCTTAACTTGAAAAGAATATGACCCGCCAACAGAAATTATCAAATAACCTGCAAACTCGATACGAACTCAACACAAAATAAGTGGGTTAGAGTTGAGTATAAATGTGTTGGGTCAGAATAGGGTTGAACCATATAGTCATATACTCTTATCTTGACATGACACGAACTCGACCTACCAACACAAATTGTCACCCCTAATCACAATGGCTGCGGGAACTGTGGCGCATGATGATCCTAGGAAGGGGTGGCAATGTTTGATATGACCAATGAACCCAACACGAAATAAGTGGATTAGGGTCAATTGTAAACACGTTTTGGGTCAAGATGGGTTGACCCGTTTTGACACGACTAATAAATGGGTGGGCTTCAGATTGACCTATATAGTTGTATACCCTTAACTTGACACAAAACGAAATATGCGGGTTAAGATTGACTGTAAACGTGTTTTGCATCAAAGCAGGTCAACCTGCATGCTTTAACACGATAAATAAATGGATTGGGTTCAGGTTCAGGTTGAGACATATAGTCGTATACCTTTATCTCGACACTACACAAACCCGACCACCAACAAGATTTGCGACCCCTATCCTAGGAGATGTATTGGTTCAGGGATTAGAAAACTAACCTTTTGAGACTGAAATGGAAGTTATTTGTTGGGGTTGCAGTTAGTGAAGCACTTACAAACCAGCCAAGTCATTTTGGAGTCTGATTCTCACAATGCCGTTGCAGTCATGAACTCTGCTGTTCACATATGTCCGCGCAAAGTTAGGCACCTTCTTGTGAAGGCCGTCACTTAATGTCGCTTTGTTAGCAATTTTGTATTTGCAATGTAAATAACACGATCAATGATTAAGCTCATAGGCTTGCCCGACACTGCTTGCACTCTCATAAGCAGGACCTGGGATGTTCTTGTTGAATTAGGGCTGTCAATGGGACCAGGCTAGGTCGAGCTGAGCCCAAACTTAACTTGAGCTGAGCCCAAACTTAACCCAAGCTAGAACTAGGCCCGAGATAGTCAGCGCTAACTCAACCCAAGTTAAAACAATGGGCTTTGGGCCAAGTTCAGCTTCCGGAACATAAAATTCCTCCCTAATTTTGGGCCCACAATTAAAATGCATAATACATGGGTCTTGCTGAACAGTTGATTCATTGGACTATTTTTATTTGATAATAACATTGAACTATATTATGATCATAAATTTTTTTAAACATACAAACCTAATATCCTTACCATATATATATATATATATATATATATATATATATATATATATATATATTTGCCCATGTCTATAGTGCCTTATTTCTAATTAATAGAAATCATGAGCTCTGGTTAATTGTCTATTGTGTTAATGTGTAATGGACCAGGGAGATTCCAAGGATGTTCTGTAGGAAACCCATAAATAGGTCTTCATATAAGCTTATCATCAAATCCAAAAGATCATACATCCATCCTCTCTCTCTCTTTTTTTTAATTTTTAAGAGTGAGTGTTGGATTTTTTCTTGTCCTTCGAGTTTGGTTCATAGTTTTTAAACTCAGATTGCAGATCAAAGCATAAAGTGGACCAGCTTGACTCAATCTGGTCCGCAAATTTTTTTTTCTTTCTCTTCAACTTCTCCGTGCTCCTCTATGTACAAGTATTTCATGACAACAACTAACATGGTGATGATATCAACAATGACTCATCCTCATTCTCTCTCTATGTGTGTGTAAATTGGCTCCCAATATGTCTAAGAAAACTCACCCCCAATTCCTCTTTGCACTAACCCCATCTCTGCTTCTCTTTTTGTGGTTTTGTTTTGTAGAACCTTGGTGGTGGAACTATGAAGTTCAAACAGCCTTTAGAATTAGATTTACTATTCAAAAGGAAAAATAATATCAATAGAATTGAAAAAAATGCTGCATGCATGGTGGCAAAATATTATGGTGCCTATTTACAAGAACGAGGGGGAGGCTTAGTTGCGCCAATTATTGTAGGATCAAGCTTATGAGCCATTCAAAGAAACTTCAGAAGAGTGGTTGAGGAGAGACTTATCCATGGAACTAGAGTGTCGGAAAATCAGGTCGGATTTTTGCTCGGGAGATTGGCAATTGAAGCTGTTTTCTTAATTAGGTGATGGAAAAATTTAGAGAGAAAAAAAATCTTTATACAAGCATATAATAGAGTACCTAGAGAGATCATGTAGTGGATTTTGGAGAAAGTTTACTCTAAGTAGATACAGTTATGTAATTAAGGATGAAATAACGATAACCGGTGTTGGGACAATTGGGGGAGAGACGGATAAGTTTGTGATCACAACAGGTTTACATATTGGGTCAGCATTGATTTGGTATCTCTTTACCTTAGTTATGGATGAGTTGACTAGGCATATACAATAGAAGGGACCATGGTTTATGTTTAAGGCTTTCATTTGGGCTGGGCTGGCCCAAAGCCTGGTTTGTTCTGCCAAACTTTGAGCGGACTGGGCTGAACTTGGGCCGTGATTCTTGGCTTGAAGTAATGTTCGGGCCGAGTTCGGGCAGGGCTTGGCCTAGCCTGAAATACCCATCCTGGCCCCAATATACGTTACAATATATGTTATATATTATATAATTTCAAAAGCTGTAAGAAGCTGTCTTCATACAATAAATGCCTAACAAAGGACAACTTTGATAAAATAAAAATTTTCTTTGGTAGAATAATAAAGTAAAACTTGATGTGACATCAGACTGCCTTGATACACAAAAAATGCTTGACAGCAGCTTTAATTATTTATTTGTTTGTATAAATGATGTGCTTTTGAATTCGGTAGATTTTATGGACACATGCAAAGGCAAACAGCTTTTAACTCTACCATGGGTCAGCCCATTGTGCTCAATTTGGGCTGCCCAAACTTGGCCCATAGCCCACTATTTTATAACCGGCTGAAGTCGGGCAGACTATATCGCTCTGAGTTCGTGCTTGGGCCCATGTATTATTCTTTGGGCTGAGCTTGGGTTGGTCTTTAGCCTGGCCCAATTGATGGCCCTACCCAAACTTTCAGGCATGGCGGCTACTGTCTCCTTATAGTTCCTTTTCTCAATTACCTTAAACTCTTAGGCCACGACGATGACAATGACAGATGGCAGTCAAGTGCCATAAAAGCCCATAATAATAATATTATTATTATTTTAAATTATCCAAAACAATTATTATTATTTTACTTTTGAATCTGTAATGGGATAATGTTTCTATTAACGATATTAAAGCTATACAAAAAGGATTGGGAAAGAGAGCTTCCCATGAGATAGAGCAAAAACACAAAGGGAAACATTTACAAATCCACCTGCCCCACAAAATTCCCACATTTGAAATCAAACTTGACCTGTTTTTTAACATATAAAGCCCAATCCATGACAAAAGAACCAATGTCTGCTCATATTTGCTGGAGATGACACATCTTCCCTTAATAATATTCTATTTTTTTTCTTAGCCACCAAATCATAGCAAATGAATCAGAGATCGCAACCAATTTCCTTGCACACCAAAAAGGCCTGCAGGCCATGTGACAAACACCATCTGAATTGATCCCGGGTATGCCCAATATACCCTAAAATAATGCTAGATAGAGACCCCACTCAGCTGAAGCCACATCAGTGTACAAACAGGTTATCCACTCCCTCCGCTACCATATCACACAGTGTATGCTATTTGCTGATGTTGTTGTGTTGATTGATGAGACTAGAGAAGGGGTAAATGCCAAGTTAGAACTATGGAGGGATGTTTTAGAATCAAATGGTTTTAGGATTAGTCGGACTAAAATAGAATATATGAAATGTAAGTTTTGCCAAAATAGGAGTAGAAATAAGGGAGTAGTTAGAATTGATAACCAAGATATACCACATAGTGATCATTTTCGTTATCTTGGTTCAATCATGCACAAAAAGGGAGATATTGTAGATGATGTTGCTCATAATTAGAGCGGGATGGTTGAAGTGGAGAGGTGCTTCTACAGTGTTGTGTGATAAACGAATACCACTAAAATTAAAGGGAAAATTCTATAAGACTAGCCATGCTTTATGGAACAGAGTGTTGGGTAGCCAACAAACAATAAGTACATAAAATGAGTGTGGCTGAAATGAGGATGTTGGGATGGATGAGTGGCAAGACTATAAAGGATAAAATTAGGAATGAATTCATTCGTGGTAGTTTAGGGGTTGCACCAATAGGTGATAAAATGAGAGAAAGTCGATTGAGATGGTTTGGGCATATGCAATGAAGACCAATGACTGCACCAGTGAGGTGGAGTGAGACAATACAAGTTGAAGGTGCTAGACGGAATAGAGGAAGGCCAAAATTGACCTGGGTGGAGGTAGTAAGAAGGGACATGGCAACTTGTAATTTAACGGCAGATATGGCTTTAAACAGAACGAAATGATGGAACAGGATTCGTGTAGCCGGCCCCAAATAGTTGGGATAAGGCTGCTTGTTGTTCTATTTTTTTAACAATTTATGATCATGAGAATTAATGTAGGGATAATTGTCAAAATTATCACATAACATGAGTCTAAACAACTAAAAAACTCTTTTAATATTCATATAATTTTAGGCCAACAACATATAGAAATATAAATAAGACTAAGCTTTTACTAGAATAATAGTTGTAGGTAGACCAACTATTTACACATAAAAAATTAAATGAATAAAGCAAAGCTCAAGTGTTTTTTTTTTTAATTAGCAAAACACTGAAATGTAGGGCTATTTCTTTTTACTGAAATTGAAATTTTTAATCCATTTATCCATAATCACTAAGTCCATTATCAGAAATTATAAATAAATATCTTCATTTCAGCATCATGAGAAAATCAACTAAGATAAATCTCATCTTAATTTGATTACTTATGAAGATAAATTCTTCTAGAAATTTAACCCCCAAATCTAATTAACAGGGTTAGATTTTTTTTTCACCTAATAAACTCATGTATACCTTAGGTTGCATATTTCAACAAATGAAACCATGGGTTTCATATAAACTTAATTTTCGTAATAAATGATATATAGGATTTTAGTCATATCATAAATTATTGTCACTTACATCTCAACCCCAAAAACTATTACCAAGATTCTTCATAAGAGCACAAATCTCTTCCGTCTTAAATATGTAATTTAAATAATAGAGGCCTGGGTCAGTAAACCAAAATAATTGGGTTTAATGTGTTTTTCTTTGATATAAAAAAATCCATTCTAGGTTTGTAAAGACTAATAACTCCATCAATCAGTTTTTTTTTTAATATAAATATCAATCAAAATTAAATCATTTTTTAAAAATAATTTAAGAACCTCAAAACCATTTTTTTTAATTGTACATATAACCTACAAGCATAACCTTTAGTTCAGAAACATGAGTACCAATCTTGAACTCATATAGAGTAATCTTATGCTTGAAAATTCATTGTTAGCTATCATTTTTGTTTTCATGAACAAACTCAACATATTGAATCTCAAGATTTATAATTTATTGTTAACTAATAATTTAGGTCCAATGATGCATTTAAATTTACAATCATAGGTAACAATCAAAATTAAAAAATAATTATCAAGTTAATCAATTTTTTAAATTATCTTCCAAAGATTATGTATTATTATATTAGATAAAATCAGGTTTAAGGTTGTTGAAAAAAAAAATCTCAAGTTGCTAAACAATAACATAAATATAAAATGGATTACAACAAAATTTGTATGAAACTATTCATAGAAAAATGGTACCCATGAAGTGTTGACTGAGATGTGTCTGGGAAACACTTTCTTTAAACTTGATTTTGCATCCTCTTTTGGATCTCTTCCTCAATGTGAAAGGGTTGCAGATGGTCAAGCTCCAGGATTCAATGGTCTCAAGTAACTTCCCTACTATTTCGTACAAAATAGGAGAGGCCTGAAGAACTCTTTGGAGTGTTTTATCTTAGACGAACTTCAAATATATTTTATACGTAACAATATGTTTCACTTATGTATAATACACATATTCTCTTGGATATTTATAGAGTTGGCCCATATAACTGTTGGAGCCTGTTTATGGCTCATACTTATGGCCCATTAGTTGTCTCACAATAGTCATAAATGGCTAACCCATTTATTTGTCTCTAACGGTTAAATAACGGCTAGAGATTTTATGTCTTTAATAGCCAAAAAATGGCTAAACAATTAACTTATTTTCTTAACGGTAGAAAACTGTTTTCTCATTAAACAAATAAATCAAATAATTAGGAAAGCATGTTTATGATTGAGAAAATATTTTCAATCAATGATTTGTTAATGCAAATCATTATACAAATTAACATATAATAATATAAATTAATTTAATATTTGTATATTATGATTAATAAATTATATTTATATATTTATTATTATTATATTGAATTAGAATTAATATGTATTTAAATAAAAATACAACAACATCCACCCTAGATTCTATGAATAGAGAACGCCTTCAATGTATTTCCTGTTTTTAGTTATATATGTACTTTTCTAACTCTAAATTCTATGTTCTTCGTCTCCAAAACAAATTCTCATGTCTTCGAAATCCTTTTTCTATATGCTTTGACTTTTCTGTTTTGCATCACCCTTCTTATGTTTTTATTCATATCTTTTTATTTTTTTTCAAAATTAATAATTGTTGATGCGAGAGATTGGAAACATCATGTAGGAAGAAAAAATACCAATGCCATGATTTTATTGGCTTTTTTTCTCCCTGGATACAACATAAAGTGCAACATCTCCATGAAAGGAAAACACCAACTATCCTTGTCAACAATTGAAATCATAGATTCTATTGATAAACCAATATTACAAGTTAATGGTTGGTTTTGTAGTGTAGGGTCTGCGGTGGAGAAAAATGCTCCTCAGAATGCTTTATTATTTGAGATGTATGAAAAGAAAGAGTAAAACAAAGGGCACTTTGGCCATTTTAAAACTGATTTTTGAAAGATTTTTTTTTCGGGTGAAAATAGTCACATGGTGTGCTCTCTTGGTTGCCTTGAGAGATTCTCTCAAGCACCTTCTTGAGAGGATCTCATCTCATGGTTCTTGGATTCCATTAAGTGTATAAGGAAATGTGGTTATATCCGTAGACTAGATTTTCAAATTCATCAATGGAGATAAGTTCCAACCCATCCGTAGAACATATGATAATCTGTCCATGGCAACTAGTGTACAAAGCCACAAGTGTTTAACCATAATCTTGAAGTTTAATGAAGTTTTATCCATGGATAAATAGAAGATAAGACTTTATTTTCTATTATTGCTATTGTTATTGATAGATAGATACATTAGTTTATTGATATTGTTCTTATTGTTTTAATTGTTTATGGTTTTTAAATGTAAAACAAATCGTGTTTTGCCTGACCTGTCACATTCTATTGTTGTTGGGTATGTGTCGTGTTTACTCTGTCCTGGTGAGACCTATTTTTTAGGAGAAGAACAGGATCTCATATGTATTTCTGATGATGAGTGATGGATGGACCGCTATAAGATCGTGATTTACTTAGTTTTATTTGCATTGTTTAGTTTAGGTTTATTGGAAAGAAACTTATTTATTTTCAGCATTTATATTTTGATTTATTTCAGTTGTAATCAACACTTTTATTTTGGAGACATGGTTATTTCATAGTGGTTTGATTATTTAGTTAATAAATTAATGTCAAAATTATTGGACAAACTTATGGATATATTGGATGTGGGTCTTTAAATTGGTGGTTGTGATAGTAGTGGCTTAATGTTGAAAGTCTTCCACAACAAATGAATGAACAGGTTGGAATATATATATATATATATATATATATATATATATATATATTGGGCATAAACATCTAGGTTATAAGTGAATGATTCTGAAAGTTACTATCACACCTCAAAATTTGTGGTCCCATTGATGTGTGGTTTCAGGGCATGACATTATCCATGAAATCTATTGAGATTATTGGAAATCCTTGAATTTAACCGATTGAACTATGTTAGATCCTTGAATTCTAGCTTTCTTATGATGTATTTAGTTCCCCATGCTTAATAAAACCCATTTCTCATTAGAATCTCTAAAAATTCTGCAGATCCATTCTTTGAACCATTAAATCTTGTTTGATCCTCAGATCTACACAAATTTTGTGAAAGATTATTATTCTTAAATATTATGTAGATTGTTTCCCTTCATTGAATCTTTTAGATTATGTGAAACCTGAATTTCCCCATGTGAACCTTTGAAAATTGATTAGAAATCTTGCCTTACCCTTTGTTTGGAACACTAGAAGTGATATTTTGATGATCTCTTCGATTAAATTCATTTGAAAATCATGTGAACTTTTGAATTTCTGTAAATTTGTATTAAACTCATTGATTTTATTGAATTCTATGCTTTCCATGTGATTATATAAACTATATAGACCATTGAATCCTACTACATGCTTTAAATCATTGATCTTATGCGAAATCTAATTGAATTATTGAGATATGAATATCGAATCATGTACTAACATTGAATTTAAGTGAATTACATACCTTTGAAATTATTGAATCATGGCAATGCTATGCCTATATGTATTTTAAGTATTTTAAAAACATTCTGATAATTTAAACTCTATTGGACTTTAAACCTTCGACACATTTTGGGCCCCATCAAAAGGTGAAGTATAACCAATCATTTATGTGGCCCTTAACACCGGGCTAAGTGTGTCATTGATTCTTTAGGTCTACTCATAAGGCTAAGTGTGAGGAAGTACTTCAGACATGCCCTTTGGTTCACAAATATTTGCCCTACTTCTGGGAATTATTCAGAAGATTAGGACCCTACCCTTGGGGTTACAACAAGAACATTGGACCTACTCGTAGGGTTTAGTACGAGATCAAGACCCTACCAGTGGGATTAACTAGAGCATACAAATATTTTTTTATTGAACCTTTCGAATATTGAACTTTGAACACTTTGAATTATAGAACTCTGAACACTTTAAATATCAACCTTTGAATACTTTAGATCATGTGAATTTTTGACCTTTGAACATTGAACTTTGAAAACACTCTGAATCATCGAACATTGGATCTTTTGAAATTAATATGTCATTGGATTTATAAGCTTTGAAGTCTGCATTGAATTATTCATCTAGACACAAATTCTTATTCGGCATTTATTATTGAACTTTGAATTGTGAAGTCAGACTTTCCTATTGAACTT
>JAOXJP010182026.1:0-12439 GCA_025762735.1 Platanus orientalis
ATATGAAATGATGAACATGCCATTTAAATATATAGAAGAGACAATTCACATACCACAAGTATACACACAACACACTGTTTATAGTGGTTCAGCACTCGGGCCTACATCCATTTTCAAAGCTCACAACCGAGCTATCAAATTTTATTAAGATTGAGTTACATTATAATCAAAGTTAAAATTCTAAAACATATCTACTTGCAAAGAAAGATTTACTCCCGGTATCTCCAGCGGAAGAGATCTATACCTGGTGTCTCCGGTGAGTGTTGGTCTACACTACCGGTGTCTCCGATGGTAGTGCTAAGGTCTACACAAAGTATATAAAAATTCAATACAGTCTTACCTCAAAAGGCTTGTGTATTGCTTATTGCACATGTAGGTGATTGCTCCTTTGTTGAGCTTGTTTGCCAATCAATTCCACCAAGCTTCCAAGAGAGCCTCTAACTTCTTGAAGCTTTTCATAAGGGTTTACTTGAGGATAAACCCTTTTCCTTGCTTCCCTCTTCTTGTTCTTCAAGTGTAGAGTGCTAGGGAAGCACTTAAAGGCTCTTGATCTTCAACAGATGCACATAAATGGAGCCTTTGGCTATTGGGAAGTGTAGGATGCCTTGCTTTCTCACAAAGATCTCTTCTCTTTTCTTTGTGTGTGATCTCTTTTGTTCTTGGTGTGTTGGAGAGCTCATTTGAGTTTCTCTCATACTTATAGGGGACGAGCACCATCATACACCCTTGATTTGGCATCTTTCCCAATGGTAAAAAAATCACAGACACAAATCTATGTAGTTTTTTTAATTTCTAAGATGTCGGATCGATCCGACGATGATAGATCGATCCAGTGTCTTAGTCTGAGACACCCGAGCTTTACCGGATCAATCCGATAAGTAGCAGATCGATCCGCACTTGATCCGACACCCTCCAGATTAATCCGATTCCCCTGTTTTTATGTCATTTTGCCAAAATCCTACTCCCACTCACTTGGGAACCTATATAGGTGGCATTCATTGGTCCATGTGATTATGTAAAGGTCTTTTAAGTTCTTTAACCTATGTCTAACATGTAAAATACCTTCACAAACCTTTCTTGAGAATCGAGTCTTCAAGCATTTCGGACCTTGACAACTTTTGGGAATGGATCGTCCTTGGCTTCAAGTGATAGAGATCGTCTTTCTTCTCGGAAACTAACACTTGATGATTACAAACATGACTAAGATATTCAATGTGTTCATGCCATGCCTAATCTACCACTCCATGTATTTTATACAATATAGAATTGACAATATACATCAACAATTTTTCTATCATCAGGTAGTTACATTCTGCTTTCTGTAGGACTCGACTTAAAACACTAATTGCTCATTACCATTTTGTTGTCTTGAGCCAACAGAATAGTGATTAAGTCTTTAGTAGTTGAGATATATAACTTCAAAGGCTTGTCTCTTCTAGGTGGCATCAATACCAGCGGTCTTAACAAATACTCCTTGATCCTTTTGAAGGCTTGCTGATGCTCTTCTTTCTATTAGAACTCCTCGCTCCCTTTCATTCATAGTAAAGGTGAGAAAACCTTTGTTCTTCCTACCACTTTCTAGATGAAACGTTTAAGGAAGTTAATTTGTTCGAGTAGCCTTTGTAATTCCTTCTTTATAGAAGGTGGGTGGGCTTTGATAATTACTTTAGCCTTGTTTTGGTCTATCTTGATTCCTCGGCTATGCACCAAGAAACCTAAGAAGTTGCTTGCACTTATAACAAAAGCACATTTTAAAGGGTTCATCTTCAGTTGATACTTCATCATCCTGAGGAACCCTTTTTCTAGATCGAGCAAGTGATCATCAAAATCTTGAGACTTTACCACTATGTCATTGATATAAACTTCCATGAATTTTCCTATCATATCATGGAATAAATAATTCATAGCTCGTTGGTATGTGACCTAAGTATTTTTCAAGCCAAAAGGCATAACTACCCAGTTGAATGTTCCTATCAAACCAAGACATCGAAAGGCAGTTTTATGCTTATCTTTTCCAACTATGAATATTTGGTTGTATCCTAGAAGCCCATCCATAAAAGACAATATTCGATGCCCAGCAGCCCCATCGATGAATAAGTCGGCCACAAGCATAGGATATTCATCTTTTGGAGTGGCTACATTGAGATTTCTGAAATCAATATAGACTCTCAATTTTCCATTTTTCTTAACAACTAGTACTATGTTTGATAACCATTGAACACACCTTGTAGGGCAAATGAACCCGGCATCTAGCAATCTCTCGATTTCAACATCACCTGATTGGTCATCCATTAAGGTGGTTGTCAGAAATGAATATATCCTTCCTTTTTAGCAATCGGTGCTCGATTAGATTTTTGTCCAGTCCAGTCCCAAGCGAAACAATCTCTATATTGCATGAGCACTGCTTTTATCCTTTCAAACTCTGACAATTCGAGATTCACACTAACATATGTAATGCATGGGGTTTTTACCGAACCCAAGTTTACTTCCTTCAAATTATCTTGAACTTCAGTCTTCAAGTCATCTAGCTTGGGCAAGGCAGTACTTAGTTTTTTTTCTCATATGGCTTGAGGCTCATCGAAATTTTTGTATGTGATGCACTTAGTAAGGTACATCTCGATCTTCCTCTCTATCAGGTACCCCAACAATCTTTTCATGGCCATTTGTATGGATTTTTCTCTTTTTTTCTAAGCTAGTCATCTAACTCTATTTTATTCTTTAGGCCTGATATCCCTGGCCCTACCAATAAGCTGGGATTGGCTAATTCCCTGCAGAGTTCTTTAAATTCTTCAGTTATTGAAGAGTCATCTTCTCAAGTTTTCTGAACTGTGATTTTTGTGGGTTTTTCTTCACCATCTTATCCCATCAATTTGATGGTTCCTATATTCTAATTATAGAGCTAAGCCTTAACATTGTTTGTTGAAGCTAAGAAGGGCTTTTGATTTGCATGTACCACTTCCACTAAGTTTTTGTCATTCCAAAATAATAATAATTGATGTAAAGAAGGGAAGCACCAATTTAAGTGTATCCAATTTGTACCTAGTAATGCATTATAAGTAGAGGAAGTATTGATCACAAAGAAGGCTGTTACTTGTGTCCTACTCACTACTCTTAGTTTGAGGAGGAGAACTCCTCTTGTCTTAGTGGCATTTTCTACAAAACCGCAAATGGATACATCTGTCGGTACCAGGTCATTGTCAACTTTTGATAACTTCTTCATCAAGGAGAGCCACTCCATTATCAATTACACTATGTTTATAGGCCGACCCTCCATATATACCTTTATGTACAAGGGTTTCAAGTGTTGGGTCATACTTTTTGAAGGTTTGTCAAAAATAAGTTTACCTTTTACCTCCTCCATCTCTGCCATTGGTTCAATTTCCTTTGAGGCTTCATCCTCAAATTCAACTATAGCATGTTTCTTAGTGATGATGTCCCAAAGTTCTTTCTCGACTTCAGAGACTTGATTATGTTGAGCTTTGAATTCGATGAGAAATGTAAGTGTCACATTGCAGTCGACTAACTTTTCAGGGTAGCTACCAAAAAGCAAATAACGGTTGTATTTCCTGTGTCGTTGGATATATCATTTGTGATGGATGTCAAGGGTGTAAAGGATTCCATAAATAGTCCATCATCCCCAAAGTCACCAAAATTGTCTTTGCCAGTCAAAAAATCTATCAATCTACCCAAGCCAAATGCTCATGTTGTTGATTATTTCTTCCTTTATCCTAGGCGGTTGGTGGTGTTTCCTGTGGCCTGTATTGATTGGATTTCTTAGCCTTTCTGGGATTTTGACTAATAAACACACGTATTTTTTAAGGCTCTTAGTTGTCATTAACATTGAGGATGGAGTAACATCCCCTCTCCAACCTCTTATGCTCCCTTATACTTGGTTCATCCTTAGATGATGCCTTGACTTAGCTAGTAAGTGGGAACTGGCTAGGTTTTCTATGGTTGTTGCTTCCTCCTGGTGTTTCTTACTAACCCTTAGCCTCTGGTTTAGGACTTGGGTCTGACTCCCTCGCCAAGCAATGGCCTACTATCTAATCCACCTTCTCTTCTAAGTTCTGATCATCGATGGGAACCTAGGGTTGTACCCATATTTGTATACTAGCCCATTCTAGGTATGATGCCTATGATTTGGTGAAATTACCTTTACCCATCTATCAAGATCCCCTCAATATGATTTAACCATTTTTGGGGGCTGACAAGCTGACAAGCCTCACGAGATGGCTCCCTTCCTATCCAAGGTTTGTTCACGTACTGTCCTCTCTCTTTTACCCATTTGTTGGGCCTCTAATCCTTGTTATGTGAGGATTTAACTTAATTGTTGGTCAAGATGTCCTTCTCCTCTTTTTAGCAAACCCAACTGGTTGAGGGGCTTTTAATTCCTTCTTTGGATGAGTCGGGCCATTACCTAGCCACACCTATAACATAGGCAGAAGTCATCTTCATCAAGTTGGATATCTTGATCATCATTGCTGAGTTCTAGTTCCCATGTCATTACGTTAGGATGCTCGAGTATGCATTTTTTGTGGTCAGCCATTCCTGGAGTTCCTTTCAAAGTTGGGAACCCTGGTGATGAAACTCAATCGATCGAGTGTTGACATACCAAAGATACAATAGGGGTGAGCGTGAAATTTCTACTTGCTTTCTCGATATTTAACTTTTTATCGTTTGATGTCCAATTTATGGTGACCACATCGACATCTACCAATTTTAGAATGGGGTTTATGTCTACCTCCGTGGCCTCAGTTTTGTCAAGGAATCAAAACAACTTTTTGTTGATTCTTTCCTGGATGACATTATGAAACACCAAGCACTTATTGGCCGAATGTGTAAAGGAATTATGTCATTTGCAGTAATACCTTTTACACAACTCATCAGGTGTTGGGAACTTATGTCTTCCCACTAACTTAATTTTCTTGGCTTCGAGCAACAAATCGAATATCTGGTTGGTTTTGCTTAAGTCAAAGGAGTAAATTTTTATTGATGTTGTTAGTCTATTTGATTCCTATGCTTGGGTGTCTTTCCTAGCCAGAGCATTACATGTAAAGGGTCAGTTTTCTACAAATTATGCTAGATCAACCTCATAGTTTGGATCTTGGTAGTAGGTCCCGTATGAAGAAGCATGTCAGTGATTTTCTTCTCTAAGAATGCTTTCATATCGAGTAGCCCTTTCTAATAATTCGAACAAGTCAAAGAAGATCATTCCTTCAAACTTCTTTCTCAATTTAAAGTTGAGACCATCCTGGGTGAGTTTAACAAACTCAACCTTAGGTGGGGTGATCCGTGATCGATCACGAGATCTGTGATTGATTATAGCATGCCCAAAAATGTTGAAATGTAGATAAATTATGATTTTTTCCTTTTGTGATGTAGGTTTCTCCTATTTGATCCCCACAGGAGTGAAATCTCATCTAGGATGACTTTAAAATCCTATTTATATTTCATTTAGATCATTTAGACCCATTTAGAACAATAAGAGTAAGGATTAGAGAGTTTTGGAGAAGAAGGTTGGAGTTCTTCCCCAATTAGGTAAGTTTCACTTCTAACCATGTAAATCCTCCTAGATTAGCTTGCTCTACTAATAGAACTTCCTAGTTTCATTCTTTTAATGTTAGATATACTCTAATATTGTAGAGCAAGGTGATTTGAGGTGAAGTGAAGGCTTTATTGCCTAGAAACTTTTGTATTGAGCTTAGGTAAGCTAATCTTGCATACTACGAATGATGTAATGTATTTTCCTCTTTGATTCTCTTAGATTTCTGTGATTTGGTTATGAAAATCCTTTGGAACCTTTGAAATATTTGAAAATCTTAATCTAACTCTTTGAATCTTAGCCTTAAGCTTCTCTTGTAAAAAATCTTGCTTACTATGGGTTTAATGATGTAAATTCTCTTTGAACTCCTTTGATCTTTATGAAAACTCTTTGGAATCTCTAAATATATGTGAAAACATATGTCTTAAGCCATTGAACCTTGTGATTACTATATTTTGAGTTTCTCTAGTTAGTAAATCTTGCTTATTATGGGTGATTTGAGGTGAATTTCTCTTGTGATTTCAGATTATATGATGTTATAGATAGAATTCTCTAATATTGTTGGAATTATTTGAATTCAATTCTTTAAAACATATTAGATCTTTGATTTTCCCAGTTGTTTAGTAAGCCTCTATGCTCCTTATGTTTGGGATGACTCCTCTCTTATTGGAATCTCTGAAAATTCTATAGAGCTATGCTTAAGGCCATTGGAGCTTGTTTGTTCTTTAGATCTACACCTATTTTGTGAAAGATTATTGATCCTAGACATTGTGTAGACTGATCTCCTTCAACGAAGCCTTTAAAACATGTGAAATCTAAATTTTTCCCATGTGAATCTTTGAAAATCTATGTGAAGTTGTGAATCCTTCAAGATTTATTCTATTTGTGATTAATTTGAAAGGTAATCTTGTATTTCCCTTTTGTTTAGAATGCTAAGAATGATATTGGCTGACCTATGTGATTTGATTAATTAGAATTCATGTGAATTTCTATAGAAATATGTTGAACTCATTGATTCTATTGAACTCTATGCCTCCTATGTGATTATTTGAACCATGTAAACCTTCAAATCCTATTACATGTTTAAATCATTGACTCTATGTGAAATCTTGGTGAATCATTGTGGCTTTGGATTTATGAACATCGAATTATACACTAACATTGAATCTAAGGGAACCATGTACCCTTGAAATGATTGATTTATGGAAATATGAGGCTTACAATTACTTTACACATTGTAGAAACATCCCGATTATTAAAACTATGTAGACCTTCATACTTATTGATATGAAGGCTTTTGGACTTCAAACCATTAACCCATTTTGGACCCCATCACAAGGCTAAATATGACCATTGATTATGTGGGCTTTGACACTGAGCTAAGAGTTTTCTTGACTATTTGGGCCTACTCACAAGGATATTGGCCCTCCTCCTTAGGGTTATAATAAAGACATTGGCCCTTTTCCTTAGGGTTATAACAGGGACATTGGCTCTACTTATGGGGTTTGGCATGAAATTAGGACCTTACCCATGGGGTTGGCCAAAGCATACGAATACTTTATATAGAACCTTTGAACATCAAACTCATAACACTTTGAATCTTTGAACTTTGAATATTGAACTTCAAAAATTGTAAACCATGTGGACTCTGAACACTTTGAACACCAAAATCTAAACACTTTGAAATCATAGAACATTGGATCATTTAAGATTTAACATATAACATCGAGTTGTGAGCTTTGACCTCCACGTTAATCTATTATTCAGACTTAGATTTTCGTATTAAAGCCCTACCTTTTGTTTGACATATGTATATTATTGTTTTATACTAATATGATTGTGATTACTACTTTGATATATGTTTAACTTTATATTAACCTTTGGACGTGCTAGTATTTCGATGTGTGTTTCACTTCAGATTATTTATAGTCTACTAGATTTCTTATAGGTTGGGACTAACATAGACGTTTATTTTTTAGACTGACTACTGTTATAGATCCTCCATCTGAGGGACTCATTATAGCATCCACAACTTTTTTCTTTTATCAGTATCACTATCATGGACATGTTTTGAGACCCCCATTTTATGTTGGATCCTTAACTTTTGTATTTGTGGACCTTCCCTTTGTATATTTGGGTGAGAGGACACCCTAGTGATATTTTTGTTTTGACTCATAACTATTAGACTATTGTGATCATTGTGGCTTTTAGAGTACGCTTCCACATTTTGATATAAATATATGAGATTAATGAATATCTAATATGCTTCAAAATTATTCAAATATGATTATTGAACTAAATGGATGTATGAAAAATTAAGGTGAACATGTGGACTATTGGATCTTACTTGTAGGCCCATGATTGGGTCAATATTTTGTGATCAATATTTTGTGATTATTAGATTTGTGAACAGTAACGAATCCAAACCCGCAGCGATACGGATCAATATCTGAGTCTAGGTTCAGGGGCATTACAATTAAAGTTATGTTTATGCTTTGGTGGTGGTAAATATTTTTTGGAAGGTTATACAGATATAGATATGGCTGAAGACATTTACTCTAGGAAGTTTACTTTGGGATATTTATTTACTTTTGTAGGGAGGAGTAGTGTCATGGTAGTCCAAGCTATAGAAGTGTGTGGCCTTGTCCACTACATAGGCTGAATACATTGTCGTCATAGAATCTTGTAAGGAGATGTTGTGGATAAAGAGGTTCTTTTAAGAACTATGTTTAAAGCAAAGTAAGCATGTTGTTCACTGTAATAGTTAAAGTGTCATCCACCTTAATAAAAATCCAAGCTTTCATTCCAAGTCCAAACACATAGATGTTAGGTACCACTAGATACGAGATGTTTTAGAAAACAAGTTGTTGTCGTTGAAGAAGATTCACATGGATAAGAATGGCTCAGATATGATGACAAAGGCCTTACCCAAGGTGAAGCTTGAGGTGTGTTGTAGCATTGCAGGCATGGGTACACTGAAGCCCTTCTCATGATTCAAGAGGGGGAGATTATTGGGCGTCCCTTCACATGGGAGGTGAAACCCACTACCAAGTAGGCATTAGTGTCTTTTTGACATAATTAGACAAACAAAAATAAAGTGAAGGGAGTTTGTATCGGTGATGTGATAATCATGAAAGAGGGAGAGGTAAGAGAGAGAAAATAAGGGTTTTGTTTTTTAGAGTAAGGAAGAAGAAGAAAAGGGGGTTTGACATCCTCTTTGAGATTGATCTTCTTCCTTTATGTTTTTGGTTGATTGAAGGTCCAAAAGCAAAGTTCCTCTTCTTGTTTGGGTTTGGAGGTTAGATATTTCTTCTAGGGAAGAATATAAGAAGATTGAAGAAGAAGGTATGAGGATAGGTGTTTCTTCAAGGGATTGTGAGCATCTACAAATCTGGGCATTCTCTTCAAGGCTTCTTGGTGTACACTCTTGTATTGGTGAGATCCAACCTTGTACCCATTTCATATTTCATTTAGTGGAACATTTTTCCTACACAAGTGTTCCATGTTTTTTCCCTTTTAAGTTTTCCACATTAAAAATCTTGGTGCATTGTGGTGTGTTTTCTCTTATTATTTGTTTTGCTAGTTCTTGTGATTATATATTACATTCTATTTCCATTTGGTTTTGCTTCATTGATTAAGACAAGTGAGTAGGGAAAGTGTGGTTTTCCCAACAGAATGGAACAACAATGAAATAAAATGATAACAAGTTCTACTCAATCTTAAATGAAGGATCACTCATTGAATACAATCAATCGCAACTTGCTAAGTCAGCAGTGGAGTTTTAGTCAGTCGTGACTCACGAGCTTAGTCGCAATATTGATCAATGAGTTTAGTCATGATAAGAAATTTAGTCATAGCTCAAACCCAAGTCGTAGTTTTTTGTTTCTTCTTTTTTAGCTTTTCTTGTCTTCTTCAATTTTAGGGTTATGTTAACTTATTCGTCTGAGTATAAAAAGTGTCATTATCAGGCTTCTTGAAGAAAGTCGAGGGCTCTCAATAACGTGCAAGGGATTATGGCCAAGCTAATTCTAGGACATAATCTACCTTGGGTAGAACCCTTGTCTCTCTATTGATTTACACTCTCTAGCAGAGATGAATGAAACCTTATTGTGTTCTTAAAGCCCAAAAGTTGATGGGTTCAAGTTTTTAGAAAATTCGACAACATAACGATGTCATGAAATGGTTTTCTCATACATGAATTGCTCAAGAGATCAAGGTGATTTCTCTCAAGGAGAATATTGTTAAGAAATGTATTTTCAACCCCATGGTCAAAACAAGTGAGTTGTAATGTACCATGTCAAAGTCCAAGAAAGAGTCTCAAGCTTACAAAAAAGAAGAGAATGAAGGAAAAGACTTACAAGACCAAGACAATGACCAGTCCAAGGAAGAGACGAACAAGACCAAGATTCAAGAAGAAGACTCATTGCAAGGAAGCCAAAGATGAAGCAAGGAAGCCAAAGATGAAGCATACCAAAGAAAATTTTAAAGGATGCTCATGCCAAGCACAATTTCGGCAAATACCCACACTTTGTACAATGCACTAAAACATTTGAAAATAAACCCAAGAGGGGAGTGTGAGGTAGTAATACAAGGTCATAAAGCAATAGTATTAGCCTCAAAACATTGGGAGAGAAAGAACCAAATCAAAAGGGGCAAAAAATTTCAAAAATTACAGGCCCTGATCGATCACAAGATGTGTGATCATGGCTAATTGATCACAGATCTTGTGATCAATCACAAGTAGAAATTCAGGCCATTTTGAAAACTCCCAAGAGTTGTGATCGCAAAGCCTGATCGATCATGAAAAAAGTGTGATCAATCACGGCCACGAATCTCATAAAAAAATATATTTAATTTTGGAGATTCTAATATGAGATTTATCAGTACTTGTTCATTAGAAAACATTCTAATCCTAAGGACTAAGACAAGTCTTAGCTCTATAAAAGGGTAATTAATAACGCCCTAAGTTCAAAGAGCAAGACATGCATAAAAGAAAGAATTTTTGTTTGAGAAGAATAGCTAGTTTGAACGCTGAAAAGCTTAATTTATACTGAGTGATCGATCTTGTGCTGCTGTAAATACTTTTGTGATCTCCCTCTAAGTGTACTACATCAAATATTAAAATGGGAGAACTATATTGGTTATCCATTAAAAAGGAAACCGGAGAATCACAAGACTTCAAAAGCAATCTCTACTGCATTTCAAACTGTGGAAGAAAAGACACACCAGCTTATAAGAAAGAGCATCCACCACTGGTACATTTTGCAATATCACCCTATATGAAGTAAATATGTATTTATTTAATCATTCATTGTTTAATTCCCTTCCGTTGGAGACACCGGAAGGAGTATTGCACTCTTCGGAGACATAAAGTGTAGGTAAATCTTGATTAGCAAGTAGAAAGGGTTTTGTGTGAATTTTACCTGAATTGTCTGTACTTCAATCTAAATAAAATTATGAGAAGCTCTGTATTGAGCTTTACGAGTGGACGTAGGCCTTAGTGTCGAACCACTATACATACCTATCTTGTGGTGTGTGATATCTTTGCTTTATGTTCAATGTCATTAATGCAATTGTGATCATCCTTGTGCATTATTGAATTGAATATTAATCAACCAAGTCTCAAAAGACAGTTGAATCTCTTTAATTGGTGAACTAATAACAAGGTTGGCATAATAGGTCAAAGTAAACTAAGTAAATTAAAAAGAGTGTGACTAATCCTATTCACCCCCTGTTTAGGATGGAATTTCAATTGGTATCAGAGTAGGTTGCTCTTGTAGGGCTTAACAACCCGAGTCAAAGATCCTATTCATCTAGAGGAAGTCTAATCGGGCCAACATGGAAGAGTCATACTCTACTACAAAACCACTATTTTTCAATGGGTCAAATTATCCGTATTAGAAAATACGAATGAGCACATTCCTACAATGTATGGATTTGTCTGTGTGGATGGCTATCCAAACCAAGTGGACAAAACCCACTAAACCCAAAGCGAAATGGACATAAGCACAATGCAAGCCACACCTTACAAACTACAAGGCATTGAATGACATTTTCAATGCAGTAAGTCCTATTGAGTTTAGGTGCATTTACAACCTCACTACGGCCAAGGACGCTTGGAAACTTCTAGAAGTAACCCATGAGGGAACAAGTGTAGTAAAGAAGTCCAAGCTACAAATGCTTACCTCAAGGTTCGAAGAACTTAAAATGGAAGAAGATGAACAATTCATCGACTTTTATACTAAGTTACAAGACATTGCAAATGGCAAGACCGGATTAGGGAAACCTTTAGAACCAGCTGATGTAGTAAGAAAAATTCTTAGGTCACTTCTCGAGAAGTTTAGAGCCAAAGTAACTGCTATAAAGGAAAATAAAGACATAGATACCATAGTGATAGAAGAACTAGTGGGATCTCTCCAAACCTTTGAAATGACCCTCAAGCTAAATACCAAAAAGAAAGATATTGCTCTTAACGCTGAAGAGCAGTCTCATTATAAAAACGAATTTAATAAGAAATTCACCAAAGTAGCTAGGAACTTCAAAATTCTTTAGAAGAGACTCTAAGGACTACAATAGGATGTCATGTAGGAAGTCCAACCAAATTCCTAGAAAGAAGGAAACCAATAATGATGAGCCTATTTGCTATGAATGCAAGGGTCGGGGCCATTATGCCAAAGAATGTGCCAACAAAAAGAAACTAAAAACACATAAAAAAGCCATGGTTGCACCTGGGATGACTCAAATGAGTCAGAAAGTGAGTCTCAATCAAGTGATGATGATAGGTCTTAAGGAGTTAAAGCCTTTATGGCCTGCAACACTCATGTGACCTCACTCACAAATAGCATTGAATCAAAGAGTGATAGCGAGAGAGAGTACGAGGAAGTAGATGATGGGGAC
>JAOXJP010182037.1:0-12439 GCA_025762735.1 Platanus orientalis
CGTCAGCCCAACGGACCCCTCTACAAGACTTCACAGAGAAGATCCCATCTTTAGGAAAGGTTCAGTGCAAAATCATCCACCTCCACCCTCAGGCAAATAGGATCAACCTTGCCAAGCAAGTTTTTCATATCATCAACTTCTCAATCGTTCAAACCTCTGCAAAGATCCACATTCCAAACACCACCATCATCACCAAAATCCAATATTCCTCTATCATCACCTCCTTGTTTCTTGCCAAACGAAATAAGGTAGGGTATTCTAGCATAAGGGGTCTAGGCGAGCACCAACGGTCTAAGCAAAACCTCGTTTCGGAACCTGGACCCACTTCAAACTTAATCCATTTTTTTAAATTCAAAGAATTCATAATTCCCTTCCAACAACTACACCCATACAGAAGAAAAGAGCTTTTTGTTTATCAATCATTAACCAGCCCATATTTATCAACCACGACTTGGCACCACAAACTCTCACTTTCGTGACCAAATCTCCAAAGCCATTTGGAAAGAAGAGTTTTGTTTACATCCCGAATCCTGTTAATGTTGAGCCAAAAAAAAAATCGGCTTATAAACGTCATCCCAAGCCACTAGATGCATTCATTCTCCCTTATTCCCTTTACCTCAAGAAAGTCTCTTGGACATTGCCCAATTTTCTTTTCAACCGTTGTCAAAATTGTGAGAAGAGAAAGAAAATAGGTGGGGAAGTTTGCCACCATCGAATTGATCAGAACCACTTTCCCTCATTTAGAAAAAATATTGTTTTTCCACCCAACCAATTGTTTTTTGATACGAGCAACCACAGGATTTCAAAGAGTTGTACTTTTATAAGAAGCACCAACGGGGAGGCCAAGATTTGTGGTTGTGAGAGAGCCCAGACAGTCCGCCAGACTACCAGTCTGATCCACCCTGCCAACCCCATACATCCTACTTTAATGAAGATTCACCTTAAACCCAAAGACAGCTTCAAAGCATCGGATCACACATCTAAGGTACATAACCTGCTCTACGGAAGCTTTGGACATTATAAGTGTATATCATCAGCAAATTGTAAATGGGAAACCATCAAACCTTTTTTTCCAACCTTAAAGCCTTCCAACAATCCACCATTGAACACTCTGGAGAGAAGGGTGCCAAAAGCCTCAAGCATAACCAAGAAAAGAAAGGGAGAAAAGGGGGTCACCTTGCCTAAGGCCCATAAAGCCATGAAAGAATTCCACCGAAGTCCCATTCAGTATAACCGAAAAAGAAGCTGTCCCATAACATTTTTTCATCCACCGCCTCCATTTGTTGCCAAATCTCATCCTTCTCAACATATAATCAAGAAACTGTCAGTTGACTCTATCATAAGCTTCCTCTAGGTCCAGTTTGCAAATGACTTCAGACTCTCCATTTTTAAGGACAGCATCCAAACACTCATTTGCTGCAAGAACCCCCATCTACACATTGACATCCCCTAAGGAAAGCACTATGAGTAGGAGAAATCACATCCTTTAGAGCCTCTTTGAACATGTAAGAAAACGATTTGGAAAAAATCTTGTACACACTTCCAACAAGGATGATGAGCCTATAATCTGAAATCATGGTTGCGTGATCCATCTTTGAGATGAGAGATATAAAAGTCGCATTACTTCCCAAGACAAGGAAAGCTTCCTCATGAAAGTTTCTCATAGTGTCCATGACATCTCCTTAAAACACCTCCCAACAACATCTAAAGAATGCTATAGAAAATCCATCAGGCCTAGGCGCTTTATCATCATCAATGCTCTACACCACCCTTTTAACCTCTTCATCCTCAAAAGGATGCTCCAATCAAGACCTCAAATTAGCTAAGATTCTTTTGAACTGGACACCGTTCAACTTGGATCTTCTATAGCCTGGATCCTTATAGAGCTTCATGAAATATGTTTCAATATGAGAGTTTGGACAATCTGAACCCACCTAACGACCATTTTCATCCAATAAAGAATGGATAAAATTCGTATTCGTTCTTGATGAAGCCATCCTGTGAAAGAAAGCCATGTTCTTGTCTTCCTCCTGTAACCACTTAACCTTCACTTTTTGTTTCCATTTAATCTCCTCAAGAGATGAGATCTTGGCATAATCCTATTTCGCTCAATCCCTCAACTGTCTCTCGCCATCCAGAAGGCTTCTCTGCTCCTCATTGGAATCCCAAAAGCTAATCTCTCCCAACAACTGCTTTTTCTTACAATCAATGTTGCCAAACACCTCATTATTCCAAAGACGAAGCTTATCCCTAAGCAACTTTAATTTCAGTACAAGCTTTTGGCCAGGCTTCCCCAAAACAATAAAAAACCACCACCACATCCTCACCAAGTCAACAAACCTCTGGCTTTGAAGCCACATATTTTCAAATTTAAATGGTTTTGGATTTCCATTTGTTAGCTTGCCACTTATAACCAGTGGGATGTGATCAGAAACCAGTCTCAGGTGAGCCAAATCCTTAGAAAAAGGAAAATAGTTATCCCATTCAGCCGAGAGGAAGAATCTGTCCAATTTACTCAAATAGGGGGGAGTTTGGAAATTGACCAGGTAAAGCTACACCCAAAATAGGGACATCCCTAAGACCAAAAGAGTTAATAAAGTCCAAGAATAATTTGGAACGCCCACACAGACTGGTCTCACCCATACACTCTTACAAAAAAATTTCACTAAAATCACCACAGACAAACCACGGCCCAGGCTATATTCTTCTAATTTTTGCAAGCAAGTCAAAAAAAGCAAACTTTAGGGCAATCACACAAGAACCATACACCCCAGAAACCAACCATTCCACCTTTGTCCCTTTCACATGACCCCGAACAGAAATGGAGAAGTCATTACACCACAAATGCAAGATCTCTATTTTTGTTGTGTCCCATACCACCCAAATACCTCCAACAAAGCCCTTAGAAGGCAAACAAACACTATCCACTAGCGCAAAAGGGCATATCTAACACAAATAGGCGCACGGAATGGACTTCATCTTATATTCCACAAGCACCATGAGCTTCACTGAGCTTGAATTAACAATATCCTAGATTTATAAAATTTTCTCAAACTTGCCAAGGCCTCTCACATTCCAAGACAAAATAAAAAGACATTGAGAATAGAAAATAGCCCACGAGAACGAGAAAGATCAAAGACCAGATCACTGCCTCTCCGCATTGGGAAACCTTTGCCGGCCAGATTTCCCAATGTTGGTAGATGACCAAAGATTCTGCACCTCACGATGAACGCGTCGATTCTCCATTCAGATAGCAAGATTTTGCGTTCCAAGGCTGTAAATAAGTCAATAGTCTGCTTCTTGACGCTTTCGAAGGTTACTCCCAGGAAATTACTGACCGTCTGCATCTTATTTATAACCCAAAGAGAGACATAGACAGTGCCAGCACATTTTCCTCCACCGTCACGATCTCGAGGCCCTGATCACCCCCAATATGCCATGCTAGCTCAGAGACAGTTCTCTTTCACCAAGACCTTCCAAAACACCCTAATAAACAAGCAGAGGGGGAACAGGTATCACTCCGTCATTACAAGTTGGATAGAGGAGTCATTATTAGGAAGCTCGAACTTGTTCTGCTCACCATCATGTGGTATCACCACCAATGGAAGACATCCCTCAGCTGGAGGATTCGCCCCTCTCTCCTAAGGCAAAGAAGACCCACCCAACATTTGCCATCCCTGCCAATTAAGAGAACTAGAAGCATCCATCGGATTTTTCGTAGGAGCAGCATGGATCGTCTCCTTCGGACCAATCGCCTGAGAGCTAAAGTGGGATAACACCCAAGCCTTCGTACAAAGGGAGGAAAGGGGTGTATCCAAGTGCAAAGACAATTTTACCCCACATCCCTTCTCCAATTCCAAATACTAACAATGGACAAGCCCTTGGACAAAACGGGAAGCACAAAATTTCCTACCATTACCCTGAATTCTCCCATTTGGGCGTCTAGTTAAGTCCAACGCCATTAAATTTGCAAGGGCATTAGGGTCCAATCCCTTAATGAAACTGGGTAAACCTTATGCCAATTTTGCTTTCCGAGAATGCCCCTCAAGTTCAGCGTCAATTCTGCCCACAGCCAGAGGAGAAAAGAGCCCACAGCGCCGAAATTTTAATGATTGAAGAATAAAATAACAGAGAAGAAATTAGAAGAGTTTAGAATAGAAAATGGGGGAGAAAAGAGAGGAATGAAGCCCATAAGGGAAATTTTGAAAATTCTAGTCAAAAACCTAAATTTACAAAAATATCCCTAGACGTCCGTTAGAGTTTTACGAAACTTTACAGATAGTTTCTGACATACATAAGGGGACATTAACTCAAATGAATAGTGTCGATTTGGCTATGGTATTCTCTTGAGAATCTTTAGGGCAGCCTTGTTATTCTTCAAATTTATGATTTCAACAACTTTAGAGAAATAAAAGAATAGAAGAAAAGATTAGAAAAAGGAGGGAGGAGAAGAAGAAGAAGAAGATGGAATTGAGAGAAGAGACAAGAGATACAAGAATGAGGGATAAAGGAGAGCCCAAAGCTCCAACCCAAAGAAGAGGGGAAGGGATAATGGAATACAACACCCAAAGAGCCAAGCTCAATTTCAAAATCAATTATTCTTCATTGATTTAATTCATGTCTAGGGGTGCCTTTAAATAGGCTTACAATGCAAAGAAAATAGATACTTTCCTAATTTAGCAATTTTTAAATTCCTAAACTTGGGACTTAGTGCTTCCTAAAACTAATGACTTTTAAAAACTAATGTTCCCTAAATTTAAACTACTAAAGACTATAAAAACAAAGTGGTTGTCTACTAGCTTGTGTGAGACCCTTTTTGTTGACTTTGGAAGAATACAAAAGGATAGAACAGTAGCTATCAACCAACACAAAAAATTCCCCACATTGCCCTCAGCCTTTAGCCTTATTACATAAAACACATGCATAAAAAAAAGCCTATACAACAGGCCTTATTACAACATTGACCCACCCCTCACAAGACATGAATTAATCTCACATAACACACGAATTTAAATCTAGACCTCTTGTATGGGGGCACATACAAAAGTCTTTTAATGTCATCCACATCATAAACCCAATGAACCAATGTTCAAATTCAAATGATCATATGTCTGATTTCTTCAAGTAAATAGGCTTACAACCAAAAAAAATAACAATAAAACAAAATAGAAACTAGCCTACTAGGACTCATAAATATCTAGGACTTTCTAAATAAGACTTTCCTAAAACTAAACTACTAAAAACCATCCTAGGGAAGGGGCTGTCGACCAGCATACCAAGGGGCCCACTTTGTGGATTTTTGAGACCCCAAATAAAGACAAATACCCAAATGTGGACTTCCCACAAAATCCCTATAGTACCCTTGGCTTTTCAACGTTATTACAAAAGTACCCTTAAGACTAAAAACCCTTGGCACAAAAGGCCTTATTACATGATTATCCTACCCCTAAAAGACCCAAATTAACCCATATGTTGCACATATCTTGAACCTGGTCCTCTTATGGGGTGGCACATACAAGAGTCTTGAATATGTCCGCATCAATTTAAATTTTAGTATCAAACAGATGTAACAAAATAATGATGATATAACAATACATAAGTGCATAACTGAAGAAGAAAAGCATAGTAGTAAACTCTTTCTTCACATGCTTTCAGGTATAATACAGAAAAATAAGATTACATAGCAACCTTGTTCCTTGTACGGCTGCTTGTGCCACCATAATCAGGCTCAAAATCTGCATCATCCGGGTCATCTTCAGCAGCCAAAAAAAGTAAACATTTGGTCTATCATTAAAACCAAGAGAAGTTAAACATGACCATAGTGAAACAGCATATACGGTATTATAATCCCAAGGGAAAGAGAAACAATAGGCTGCAACAGCTCATTTCAGTGACCAAACCAACAATGCTTCAATCACTTAAAAAAATTCTAGTACTAAAAAAGGAAGAAAAAAACAAAACAAACACTTACCATCTTTCTCATCTTCATCTTCATCTTCATAATCAAAGTCATCATCATCATATTCATCGAAATTTTCAGCCATTGAACTCCTTGACATGTTGTTGAAAGCATTAGATCCTGATTGCAGCCTTGAACTTGAAGCAGTCGACCTGTTCACTTCTCTATAATGCAATGAGTCACTCTGTTCTTCCCCATCCTGTTCATAATAATCATCAGACAACATCTCGTCAGCAGGGACATCAGTCTGCTCCCTTTGAACCTCTTCCAGTTCTTTCCGTCCATCATAATCTTCTGACTCCAATCTATCCTCCTTGTTATCTGAGGATTTACCCTCAGATCCTTCCTCACTTTTATAATCAGAATCCAGGTCCTTTGAGTCCTGCCCAGATTCAGATCCTTCCCTGGGGCACATAGGCTGGCAGTCCATCCAAAAAGAGGATCCCCATTTTCCAACCAAAGCTGTTCTCCTTCCAGAAGACTGAGGATTCAGTGACCTCCTCCCAGTGCCATTTTCACCAGTTGTTTCATTTTGTAGAACACGAGCATCCAGTTCATCCTTGTTCTGGTACTGGTCATCCATCTTCAGTTCAACTTCCTTCTCAGTCGAACTTGCATCTATGTCCTCATTACATACTGTACTATCAACTCTCTCGGCATTGCAATCCTGGCCTTTCTCATCATCGAGGACACTAAGTGATTCTGTTCCATTGGAGTAATTTCTGAAGAAACCCATTTCTTTACATGGAATTTCTTGTATATCTACTTCAAAATCTTACTAAAAGACCTCTGCTGCAAAACCAATACCAACAGAAAGCAATCAGCGGACACAATGAGGGGAATAGGAGTGCTTCAATTTCCTTCTATTATATCCTCATAGAAATTAGATAATCAAACAAATAGTTTCCCACAATCTGTCAAGAAGGCATGGATAATAAACCATTTGGACAAGTCAACCATGACCAGAGGTATACAAGCAATGGAAAGGATAGTTCTTGCTTGCTGAACTTAAATGAGAGAACAGAGGGAAAATCAAAATTATCATAACTCAAAGAACATGACGTGTGAATCAAACTATGCAGTTCAATCCATAAAATTTATGGACGGAGACTCTTTAAGAAACTGTAACAAACAATCATGCCAAAACGCTAGAAGGTAAATTTTGGTCACATTTGATATCAAAGCCGAGATAATAACTAAAATTCAATGCATGAACAGAAAAATCTGTACAGTAAGGAAGTAATTGAATCAAAAGTAATTCAATACAAGGAAGCATCACAAATGAGCATCAAAGAGAGTTTTCAGTCAGAAACTCAACAAGCATTCCCCAGCACAGAAGCAGACCACTGCCACACACTCTCCATCCTATAATTCAATTTGAAAACCAAACACACTCGAATCAAACAGAATCCGATCCAAAAAATCAACAAACAATTCAATGTTGATGAGCAACCATAACAAACAAATCCAACAAAAGAAACAGCGGATCGGCCATCAAGCAGGTAAAAACAAGGAAAATCAATAGCCAAAATCTTATTGAACTTCCACCAACGAACACTAAAACACGAAGAAACCCTAAATCTACAATCAAAAGCCTCCTATCACAAAGAAATTTAAGTAAAACGACCAAAATCAACAGATACAGAGTAGCCGATGAAGAATCCGATAAACTTACCTCCAAGAACACGATAAGAGATGAAATAATCAAATGGTGTGCACGAGCTCAAAAATCGTCCACCACACCATTAGAGAAGAGAAGACCGTCGGAAACCGAAGCTCCGGCAGAGAAAAAAAAAAGAATAAAATCACTTGTTTATTCCCGGTTTCGACTTTCTAAAGGATTTTGAGAGATCAGTTTAACGATGACGATTAATCCCCACCGGATGGTATAGAAAATCCACGAATTTGGAGAGAATCGACCCTACTGTTCGATTTACTGGTCGTTGATATCCAGGAGAATAGGCCAGAGAGAAGCTTGGAAGAATAGAGAAATGTGTTCTCAAGGAGACGTAAGATTATAGAGGCTTTTTTCCTTTCTTTTCTTTTTTTTCTTTTCTATTTTTTTCTCTCTTTTCTTGGGAGATACGTGGTTATAGAGGTAAACTCTCTGTAGATTTTTTTTCTCTGTTCGTCCGTTAAAAGTCGACGGAACCAAGCGGCAGCAAATGGCATAGAACCACGTGGCACGAAGTTGTCTCCTACGAGTAGGGTTGTCGCCTGTCTTACAGTGAGGAGTAACTGTATTGTAGTGCATTACAACGTTTGGGAATAAAGATCTACTGTAGGGTCCTGTTTGGCTATATGGGGAACCTTATATATGTCTAACTCTTACTTCTTTTTTTGGATAAAATCTAACACTAACTTGATTAGATGGCCAAAATAACCATTTGATTAGTGGGGCTAACCATACATAAGATGGGACAAAGGAGTATATTTTGTCGATGTACTTAGGGGTAGTGGAGGATGTTTTTGATAAGAACAAGGATCCTAGGAAACAAAATATGTAGCTATCAATGGTTGTTATAGGAACTACATTCTTTGCTAGACTAGGGTGTATTTATCAAAACCCCTCCTTTTACGTGGTTGGGCCAACGATGATATTTCCACATATGGCATCGGATAAGATTTTGCCCTCCAACATTAGTCAACTTTGTGGGTCTAGGCATGTATGAAAATGATACCCACATCAAGGAAGATGGCATTTTATTATGAAACAAAACAACAACAAAAAAAGGAGGATGGCTTTCACCAAAAGAATTTTTTTTTTTATATAAAAAAAAAAGAGGTTGGATTGGTGTTCTAGCATATCTGATATCATTCAAAACAATAGATAGAACAGAGAGTTATGTTTTGATGTTCATAAATTTAGGTGGGCCGAGTCAGCTAAGTGTACAACCCAAGCCCATCCAAAGTGGAGAGGAACAAACCAAGCCCAACATGAACCGACTTCGCTTTTAGCACAGGGACTTTCCATTGCCACCACAATTTCTTCTAAATCCACCTCACTTCCCTTGTCTTCTAAATCCACCTCATTTTTTTCTAATTCTCCCTCCTACACTTCCCATAATACCCTTAGCCAAAACCTCTCCCCCACACCTCATTCACCACCATAAGAAACCTCCACACCTCATTTTTTTCTAAATCCACCTCATCTTCTTCTTCCCCAAAGCCGTAAGAAACCATCCACCTCATCTTCTTCTTTCTAATCAAACTATAAGAAACCTCACACCCTCACCTCCTTATCTTTCTCATCACCTCATTCTCCTTCTCCCTCACTCCCTTCTTTCAATTTACACATTGATCTTTTCCTCTCCCCTATACATTTCCCCATTTCCTTTTTTGAAGTTAAAATGACCCGTGAACGAGGACAACACAGTGGAAGAGCAACCTCAACATCCACCCGAGGTAAGGAATAAAATATAGTTTAAATCTTCTTGAAATTTGGTTTTTTTTGTAAGAAAAAAAAATTTTAATCTCCAGCATCGAGTTTGGTGGCACCAGTCTGAGTACAACTAGCTCACTCGACCAAACTAGCCGAGCATAGCCCACCCCATTTGGCCACCCCAACCGAGCATGCCTTAGTATGCTTGGCTAAAGTGGCTAAGGGGGGCAGGCCATGCTCGGCTAGCCTAGTCGAGTGAGCTAATCCCGTATAAACTCCAAATGCCGAACCTAAAAAAAATTGAAAAAAAAAATATTTTAAATTATAAAAGATAAATTACAACTATTTGGGGCCGGCTACATGAATCTTGTTCCGCCATTCCGCTCTGTTTATAGCCTTATCTGCTGTTAAATTACAAGTTGTCATGTCCCTCTTTACTACCCTCACCTAAGTCAATTTTGGCCTTCCTCTAGTCCTTCTAGCACCTTCAACTTGTATTGTCTCAATCCGCCTCATTGATGCAGTCATTGGTCTTCGTTGCACATGCCCAAACCATCTCAATCGACTTTCCCTCATTTTATCACCTATTGGTACTACCCCTAAACTCCCACGAATGAACTTTTCCTAAAATATAGTAAAATTAAATCTCTTATTCCTGCCAAAAAATGAAACCTTTATCTGTCATAATTTCTGCACACTTTCCAATGAAGCACAATCCCAGAAGGTGAACCTTTCACCTGGCATATGTGAAGTCAGTCATCAAATCTGCTATTTTTCTTACCTTCTCCAGTTAAGAAAACAGAATGAAAAAAAGGGAAAAAATGAGTTTTATGACACTAGTGGATGATGCTGTGTAACAATGCATATAATAAAAATTTGGGTGATTGGACATGCGCCTTCTATCGCTGAAGTCATGCTGGGTAGAAAGAATCCCAAAGCACTCCTTGATTCTTCTACCATATTTTTTTGGAAAATAAAATCTTCTTTACAAATTAGTTGTTTTATTGGGATGTTCAAAGCATGTGTCACCACTTTTATGTAATAATCATCATCATTGGGTCAATTTGATTCGGCTCCTTCTTTCCCTTTTAAAGTTCAACAGGCCTTTGGGATGTGGATTTGCTTGCATAGTGGAGATGCAAGTGCTCATGTTGTGCGAGACTTTGCACCTGTATAGACATAGGTCCTAAGTTGTAGGAGGCCTTCGGCACACTGTAGGTCAGTATAACAGTCTCTTATCTATTAAAGAAAAAGAAAAGGATATTGTTGATCTCTTCATTTTCATCCGTAGTCAACCTTGAAAGCTACTGGGACCTTCTTTGAAGTATAATTTCTTGTACGTGCTAATGGCATGAAATGCTTACTTTATTGAAAAATCAAAGATGCGTTTTCATGCACCTACACGATTCAAATATGTTTGGACAGGTTAGATCATGTGCAATGCACACCCATGTTGGTAAAGATGCCTGGTTCAATGGTGACACTTAGGCAATTTTGCTTTAAATTTTGTCGTACCTGAATGAATATAGAATTACTGTTGATCTGTTATGGGCCTTATGGCCACATGTGTCCATTGTACGTTTTGCTAGTTGTGCTAGAGTTTGAGGCATCTTTTATAGTAATGGGGATAAAGTACAACAATGACCAACTTTTATTTTTATTTTATTTTGGTCTCAAAAGAAGCTAAAATCTAACTTGACGCGCTCAAACAGGGAAGAACTCCCTACTCTTTATATACATGTGGGTTCATCTAATATGTCCTAATTTTTTCTTCTCAAGTGGATTTGAGAATTTGAAGTGCAAGGCATTTAAAGTAATTCTGTACACACAATATTCTATCTTTTACCCCCCCCCCCAAAAAAAAAAAGAATCAATCCTTTTCAGGAAAGAGCTCTCTCTCTGTTTTTCCAATCCATTCACCATGTCAAAGAGATGGTGAGGATATCCATATCAATCAAAGCGAAAACCTTTGATATTGAAGATGTGGTGGAAAGGAATTGAAGCATCTTTCGGGTATTACATAAGGAAGAGGATTTGTGAGCCGTCTCAACTTGGATGTAGGAAGATGGTTATCGAGTTGCTTTGTGGAGTCTATGAAAAGGGATTTAAAACTTGAGATGTTTATGACAAGGTGAGAAGGTGTGAAGCTCATTACGATTGAAAGGAAAAGGAATGATAGACGGTGGTTTTTAAGGGTGGCGGAGGCTAATCAGAATAGGAAAGGAAGAAGATCTTGATAGTGGAAGGCAAGAAAGAGGGGGCTGGGAAAATTTAGGCATAATATCTAAAGTTGCAGCTGATGGGGGAAAGCAAAGAGCTCTAGTAGGTGACCCAAGGCCGATGAAGGAAACAATTTTTTTTGTTTTGGAATCACTTTATTAAACACCAAAGCAACAGAAAAGGGTGAAGGAAGCGATGAGAGATGGCAGAAGTTCACTGGAAGAGGTAGTCATTCAGAATCAGGTATATCCAATGAAATCATGATTCTTGAAGGCAGTCTGGGAATCAAAACAATCTATAGTAGCTCCACAGGGTGTTAGGGGGAACCACCCAATTTCTTGCTGCCCTTTCTTACGCACATCTCCATGGGAAGATCCTGAAGCTATGTAAATAAAGAAACACAATCACCTTTCATTCTTTAAGTACACAAAGTCTCAAATAATAAAAAGTTAAGTCAAAAGTGGCAACCATGTGTTAATTGTTATGTCTAAGATTAAATAAGAAATTTATGAATGAAAACTCATTTATTTTATTTTCTTACATTTTTTATTTTATGAAAATTGAAAAAATAATAAAAATGATAAAAGTTTATTACATTTGGCCATTTGGTTAATTCGGGATATAGTGGTAGACCGGTAGCTAATGTCTCAAAATAAATGTCTATAGCATAACATATAAAAAGCTCCGATTATTTTTACAAAAAAATTATTTTATTTTTGGATAGTTAAAAATTAATTAAAAATAGTTTTTTAATGATAAAACTTGATTACATTTGGGATATATTGGTAGCTACAACAACAGCAACAACAACAAACAGCCTTATCCCAACTATTTGGGGTCGGCTACACGAATCCTGTTCCGCCATTCCGCTCTGTTTA